>JAPYZO010001294.1:0-51728 GCA_030522905.1 Torymus flavipes | reverse complement strand
AGAGAGAGAGAGAGAGAGAGAGAGAGAGAGAAGCAGCCTCGCGCGCACGTCACTTATATTATGCAGCCCCATGCACACACGCGAGCTACTCGCCTCGCGAGGCCCTTCCGCCGTCTGTCCGTCTGTCACCGCCGCGCAGCGGGAAAGAAGGGGGTAGGTAGTTTGTATCACGATTGCGGGGCCGAGGAGCCGAGATATCGCGCGCTTCGATTTGTCGATCGATCCATATAGGAGGGAGGCGGTATGAGTCGAGACAGTATATATATATAATGGCTGTTCGGAAACATGTTCTCGCCACGATAGTTGCAAGAAAGAGGCGCAAAATTCAATAAGATGATGAGTGTTCATTGTATAGTTATTTATTATATTGTATATCGTTTGAAAAAATTTATAAAATAATTATTATATATATATATATGACGAAAAATTTAATAATCCAGACGACGACGCTCTCTCCGCGCGGATACGTGAAAAAATAAAACTTGATTAGGTATATTATATATATATATATATATATATATATATAATATAGGTCGTGGCGTGTACAATGTTCAAAAGAGGAAGAAAGATAACGACTTTCCGTGAAATCCACGATGTATTATGACGTATATATAACATGTAGAGTTTAAGGACGAGCGAGGAGAATGACATTCACAGAGAGAGTGACACATACGCGGGGTGACGCGCGCCGACATTTTTAACGTGTACTTTTTTATTGTGGAAGGCGCATTTTAATAGTAGGATACGTTTTTATCCGCGCGCCCCCCGGCCTCTCTCCTTCGCCGGTAAATTTCTAAAAAAAAAAAAGATAAACATTCGTATTCATAGCGGATATGTACTGTATAAGAAGAAGAAATTATTATCAAACGAATATGTACACTCTGTGCACACGGTCGCAGATCACTCTCGAGGAGGCGAACATCTTTCCGAACAACCAGTATGAGAGACGCGCGCGTCAATGCAGGGATATAGCTCCGCAGTTGATGAGATTGATGGTATATGCGGCGAGGAACGAAGATTTTGTTTGTTAAAGCACGAGGGGCAAGGGATGCGTGCACGATAGGGTAAGTAGCGAGTACAAAATTGGAAACCGTAGCTGGAGCTAGTCGAGAGAAAGAGAGAGAGAGAGAGAGAGAGTACAGCTGCGCGCGAGCGAGTGCGGTTGAGCATCTAGTATTTTATCGTTGTGATATACATATATATATAATATAAATATTAAACAAGACAACAAAAAAATATACCTGAGTAAACCGCCGTGGTATAATGAACACGCGATTTACTGTATTATTACTATGATTATTATATATACGGTGTGCGACTACACGACAGGCGCGCGCGCAGAAAACCGTCTTACCACGCGCGTCGCCGCGTATATATATATTATAACGAATATACTTACGATGCTCGTGATGCGAGTCGCGCGTTGTATATCCCTTTTTGATTCCCTTTATTTTGACAAACCGTAGACGTACTATATATACTTATAACACACATCACGCGCGCGCGACAAGACACTTTTCTGTACGCGATAGTGTTCATGCGACACGTTATATTATATATAATATCTTTTACGTTTGTATGTAAGCAAGAGTGGGAGCAAGTGAGATTGAAAGAGCGAGCGAGTGAGCAAAACAAGTATTAACGCCGCGCAATCGCCGCGTGTCTATCCAAACGTAGTGTGGACTTCTATAATATATTTTTTTTATTATACGAAATGTACGTTAACGGACGGGGGATCGATGCGCATCGGCAACTATATACGTCGACGGTTGAATTTCCGCACACACACATCACACACACACTCGCATACGAGCGCGCGCGCGCGTACGGCTGGCTGAAAAGGGAGAGACGATAATATTCAAGGATGAGAAACAAAATTACGCTGATATAAGATTCGTTAGGCGGCGATGAATGACGAGAGACTAATAAAAAATATAATTATAATAGACGATAGTAAAGCGCTGGGCGAGAGGGATGAAAAAAAAAATAAACAAAGAGATCTCGACACGAAAAAAAAAATGATTAAGAATTAAAAAAAAAATTAACACGACACACAGACACGTCCTCTGGTAGGATTTGCGTTTTTATTTATGTGATATATATATATATATATATATATATATATATATATATATTATATAAATATATAAATATATATGCGTTTCGTTTCGAATATTAACTCCCGAGAGCTCGTGAGCGAGAGGAAGGAATAATTGATATTAAATACATGTGTACATTCGTATGAGGCGGTCGAGGAAAGAGTCGTTTTGTTATCGAGTCCTTAGTGAGGTTGCATTATATTATATGATATATACCGAAAGAAAGATATCATTGCCATTATCGATTACATTATGAATTGTACCGATTTACCATGGATTAATTATTATTATCGATTATTGATTATTGTAATAATGCGTATAAGTGTACGTAAGAATACACACGTAAATATATTGTACCGTTTAACAAGAGATTAAAAAAAAAAAATAAGTACGAAAACAGAGAGATCGCACTATTATATCTCGGCTAAGTCGCAGGCGCATCTTTAATATATATTATATATATTATACAGAATACAGAATAAAAAAAAACTGGCTACACAAGTCGTAGACGAAGGAATTTTGATGAGACGATGGAGTGAGCGATTAACGGGATTATTTAACTATGATACACGCATTACATACTAAAAAACGAGAACGGTAAAATAAAAAGGTGAGAGCAAGAGCGAAAAAATAGAGAAAAAAAAGCAAAACAAAACGATCATCCTGTAAATACGAGTTTTATACAGAACCTATATATTGTACTCATTAAAAAAAAAAGTATCGTGAATGAATTAATAAAAAAATAAAAAATAAAGAGAGATGGGCAAGATGAATAAAGTGAATATATTCATAAATAATATAAATATAGGATCTACGCGTAATAAGTGATATGTAAACTACGTTAAACGTTAAGGGTAGCGTATATATATGATATAAATATATATATAGAGGGAAAAGCGCCCCTCAGTTGTTTGCGTTTGCGGGGGTGACCCCGATATCTTTTTGCGTCACATATGTGCGACGTTTCGCATTCACTTCTCGTTTCAGGTGGAATCTGCAATAGCCGTGCTGTATACCATTTTTTTTTTTATTTTTTTTTATTATTATTTACATTGATGTGAAACTGATTTTTTAAGGATAGAAATTAGCGTGTAAAGAGATATTTTGTCACTAGTGCTTCAATGTTGCTGACAAAATGTGTATATCTAACGTCTAGTTACGAAAGTACAATTTTAAATTATTAAAATAGTTAATTCCTTTCCCAAAAAATGGTATAATATTAAAGATGTAACTTTTGTATTTAAAAAAAAAACGTTGTAAAGAGAGAAGATATTGTATGTTACAAATGTGTAATTTATCTAAAGGCTTGTACAGATTGATCCATTGTACAGATTTCTGATAATTTTACATTTGGAAACCAACTTATGAAATTAATGTCCTCGCAAGAGACAGCATTCTTATGTTACCATCACGATAAATCCTCTTAATGTTTAGCAAACAATAATCATTTTTTATATAATATATTAACCTCATAACTTGGTTTCTAAGAAATTAAGATAAAATAGAGATTTCCGTGTAAGCTCGTGAATTAAACTCTGCAAAAAGTAAGCAGCCAACTGAAGCGCGTCTTTTCCCCGATTACACATTGCATATATCGATGATGTAGTGCACAACACGTGATTGTTCCGCACAGACACACAAATACACTTAGACTTAAATAAAATGATCACTTTGAAATTTAGGCTCATTAAGGATTTAAAACACACGGCGATTATTAATTAAAACGAGCATATTAAACTCTCCTTAGCGTCGGAGATCCATTATACATACATATTATATAATAGCGGACGACGAAACGATGACGATGAAAGCGAAGAAAAGCGTGAGAAATGTGAATTAACGTGAAATTATAAGAAATGCTGCATGACTCAATATGCAGCACAGGCAATACATAGGTCGAACGCAAAAGATAATTTCGAGAACGAAAAAATTTGCATGAGATGAAGTACATTGATAAACGAATTTACGTTGCTAATTATTTCATTACAAATTACCTTTATTTTATTGGAACTGTTCAAATAATAGCTCGCTACATTGTGTTTCATTCGTCTTATTTTCAACATTTATATATTTCAATGCACTATTATTATTATTAATTATATCCTAAAGGGCCTATAAATTATAACAATCTCTTGCAATATTTAAGTTTATTTAAATTATAAAAATTGTTGTTCTTAAAAATCTGATTATAAAAACTTGAACCATGCCACACTTTGGTTTCGAATCAAGGAGCGTGGGAGCACTCCGAAAGCAAGTAGGTGCGTCGCGTATTCTTTCAATTACAAGTCTTACAATGTTCAGCAAAATAACAATTTTTTGTTAAATATTTAATATTTCTCGTGATTAAAACTATGATTTCATGAAAGTGATTATTTGCGAAAAGATAATCATTTAGGCAAAATTTTGTTTTAATGATTCATAATATAACTTCACGAATGTCACGAATAACTCACTTATCTGATGTACTTCGGCTCGAGCAAAGAAATTCAACAAAATCGCGAACGAGACAGGTGAATCTGATAATGCTTTGTAAAGAATGGAAAGGAAAGAGAGAGAGAGAGAGAGAGAGAGAGAGAAAGAGAGAGAAAGAGAGAGAGATAAAAAAAGAACAAACTGCCAACCTCATTAATTAATTATAATCATTATGCACACGTTTTTCTGCTCCACTAGCGGGGAGCTCGAAGTAGCGAGCGACGAGAACTGATCGACTGATCGACGGCTTTCTTTTTCTTTTTCTTTTGCATTGACAATTGATATTTATTATTATAGAAAATAAAAGTTGAAAGGAAACGTCGATTTTTCCGTTTTCATAAAATATAAACAAAAAGTGCGTTTATTTTCTATCCAAATACCTCATCTCAGTGTTTTCTTTTTTGTTGCATCTTCTTTGTAATGTGTGTCATTTCTGTTCTTACTTTCTTTGTTAATTAATGCGAATGACTGCAATTTTTGTTTTAATTTGCTATTTAAAATTACGTACGATTAACTGATTGTAGTAAAATTGTTATACACTAATTTTTTATTTATTTGTAATTAATTGTAAAAATACCTAATAGAATGAAAGCGTCACTTTGTCTTGTTTTTTACAATATTTTGATTTTTATTTAAAAAATGATTGTCTTGAAATACGTGCAATGCTATTTTATTTTAAGATTATGTTGGCAAATGTAGTCTCCTCGGATCAAAAACTGCTTCTTCTGAACATCGAATGGATTCTCGAGCGTAAAGGAACCTCTCGACCAAGTAACCGATCGCTTCCGGTCTTTCGGTCCCTCGAGTCTCCCCGTGGCAATATTTCCGCGTTTCTCTTCCAGTAAAACGATTAATGATGCAACTAAAAAAATTATCAATAAAAAGTCCTGCACTGTAAGTGCAAGCATCTTCTCACATACCACGATGTCTTACGACAAAAAAGTTTCTCCCTTTATAAAAAAAAAAATTAAATACGAAGAAAACGATACATTAAGATAACCGATATGATACTAATTATCAATAACCGCGATAAATATTGATTATTACTAAGAAAAAGGCGTCGCACGGTATTATATAAATATACAAGCTCAACCATCCACGAAAGTAGCGTTTTTTGAATCTCGAGCTGATTATTAATAACGACGAAGATGATGTTTCAAAAATTAGCTTAAGAGTAACAAAAAGATTTAAATTAATAAAAATATAACATGTAATGCAAAAGAAAAAGGTATTAGTAAAAGTTATTATTATCATAGCTATTAATTCAATCGCGCGTGAGACAAGAATAACGAAACAAACACGTCAAAGACCGTGCGAAATGCTCCAGACTTCGTAAACATTCCACGAATATTAAAATTAATTAAGTTTTAGGATGTAAACAATAAATTATTTTAAAAAACGCGAATCGATGCTGCGTATTATTATTATTAGTACATATAATTAAAAGAAACGTAGTCGAAAAGAGTAATCGACGTTTATCGAAAAAAGTTAAAATGCGTTATCTTATTAAAAATATCGATAATCCATTATATGGCGCATTAATGAAAGACAAAAATGAGAAAATTATTATATAATACGTTAATCAATCGTACGATGCAAAAGATGTCGTTAATCATTTTATCGATATATGTATTTAACATTACAGAGTGAAAGAAAAAAACCACGTAGTTTATATACATACAATACAAATTAAGAGTCGCAACAATCGCATAAAAAGAAGCAGAGAAAAACCTATTACTACTATTATTATCGAGTCAAAAAGAATCGCAATATAACGTACATTGTAAGTATTGTAAGTATCAAGTTTACCGATAACTTAATCCTAGAAAGTAAAGGACGAAGATAAATATAAATAAATTATATATACGAAATTAATGGATATAAATTATACACACTTGCACGTGAAAAGCTGAAAAAAGTGAAGGTAAATCGGTTTCGGTTTCTTTTACAAATCGAGATCTCACGATAAACCATGTAAAGTACTTTTACTATTAATTGTAGGAGAAACGCCAATTCCGTATGTTGTGTACGTGTATACATGTGTAAAAAAGTGTGCGTCTTTACGCGAGTGTGAATTTCAGTTTGCCGAATGAATGAGGAAATACGCACGTGCTTCACACGGCATCTCGAAAAGCGACTGCATGGCTATTGCTAAGGCGCCGAAAGGAAATCATTTTTATTTACTACGTTTATCTTCTCACTTTTGTTTTTGCTTTAATTCTACGTTACCGCTAAGGGCTTCCAAAAAAAACAGTTTCTTACAGTAGATTTTTGTTCTTTTTCTTGCTGGTGGAAATAAAAGACACATTAAACGTTCTCCACTACAGTATATTCTGCTCTCTTGATTTGCCAATTTTACCGGTGCAGCGCCAATACATGTGACACCAGGCGCTTCGATTTCCTTTCTTCATTTTGCAATCATGTCAGACTTTTCGATTATTACGTCCAGAATGAGGAACGATACTGTGCTAAGCATTTTCGTGCGTTGTGGTGAATGGTTTTATTATTTTTTTTTTCCTTTTGTATCGGTATATATTTGGACATAATTTTTCGATAAAATAACGTTTTTTGTTAATCGTTGCATGAATCAATGATTTTCATCTACTGTCGTATGTAACTTTTAGATGGAAAAGTTTGTAAAACAAAAATTAAACTATTGAATAAACTGCGTATTATTTGAGGCATCGTGTATATGTTTTAACATTTGGCGTGCGAGTCGATATGTTTTATGGAAGTTCCTCAACCTCAAAAGAGAAATGAAAACCGATTGAGATTTTGTAGAAGTATCCAACTATTCTTCTAAGAGGCTCTCAAGATTTCTGCCGATATTTTGCACCTTTTTCTCTTCGAAAGAAATACACACCAACTAATAAAGCTAATATTACATAAAACATTGATTACTATCCATTATAAAAGTAACGTATTCATTAAAAAATTCTATAGTTAAATTTTTGAGAAAAGTAACAAGATGTCGTCGAAATCGTGCGAGGCCTTTGAAATAATCCAAGACGAAAAAACGAAAAAAAAACTGAACTATAAACCTCGTTTTTGTAATACCTAAGTGCAAAGCCTCCAACAGTTGAAAAAAATATCCAAGCGTTTCGTGACGTACATTTGATAAACAGATCACAGTGACGCTCTAACCAATAATAAATATTCAGATTCGAATCTACGATAAACATATATGAATATGCACGTCAACTTTATCAGACAAGATTAGCAAAGAATAAGCGAAAACGTGGTACCTAATAATACTCACCCACTTCATTGTTGCAATCATTTACATTTTATCACAAAAAGATTATTAAACGACTCTAAGTGCAAAATTTTTATTGTTTTATGTTAATATTGCAAGTTTATCTACTTAATACCCTATAAAATTTATTATTTATTATTTTTTATTTTCATTTTGCAAGTCTAAATAAGTGTTACAAAGATATTACACGAACTACTGGTAACATATAAGTGAGGCCTCCCACACTTGATGCCAATGAAATTGCTCATAAGAATCGCCCTAATATATATCACAAAATAACGGTGCTATGAAAACTATCAAACGTTGTCTATAGCCTTAATAAATGTCATTTTACGTTTCAAGTAGATATAATCAAAATAACACTCGTCTTTTTGTCGTTGATCGCACTAACAATATAGAAATTCTCTTTCAATTCTCCTATCGAGTTTATCTAAAAATATTACTTTTTATTAAGAAGATTATTTACTTTTATTTAATTAAAACCGGAAACTTTTCTATTTCTGATTTAATTTCAAGAATTAAATTATGAAATCAATTTTTCATTTTTTCAAAATTATTGTACAAAAATCTTTGAAATATTACTCACTGATTCCAACATAATGACCTATCTTTGATAATTTTAGGAGATTTGACAAATCTTATAGACGCGATATTATATAAAATAAAATTCTTAAACGTATTTGATTTCTTTATTAATTTTTTTCATTATAGATCGAAAATTTAAAAATATTTTACAAATGATTATATAGCATTTCATGAACATATTAAATAAAGTGTACTGAAATCAGTAAAAGCTCTTTTACGTTACATAGCGCGAAAAACAAAACAAAACTGTTAAATAAAAACAAAGCGTGAAAAAGAGAGGAAGAGAAAACGAAAAAATTATATCAGCAAACATAGAAAAGCTAATTAAGGATAAAAGTAGATCCGTAGGCAAACGGAAAGTGCCACGTTTCTGTGATCGTTTTTGTACTAAAAAAATCGTTATTACACGTACTTAAAACAAATGTGAGATAATTTTACATTTAAATTCGTCATGTCACATCACATACACAAAAAGAAAAACTACGATACACACTTGCTCCTTCTCGTCTACACACGAATCAAACGTTTTTCTATATACGATAAAAGTGAAGAAAAAAATCGCACCGCGAACCAGACGCGTTTATGAAATATGCACATGAAAAATAAATAAGACATTAATATTAGAAAAGGACCATTCTTGAAGTGAACGAAAAATCGCAAAAAAGAATAAAAAATAACAATCGAAAAAGTTAAGGATAACCAGAAACCAGAAATACCCAATCGCAACCTTGTACATAAGTCCGGAGTCGCATTTAAAGTTTCATATAGAGTTATTATCAGAAATATAATAATGAAAAATAAAGATTAGGTTAGGTTTCGTTAGAAAAAAAATACAAATCAGAGTGAGGAAGTGACGAAATTACGAAGATCGCGCCAGGTAAAACTATATGCCATAGCTAGAGCTGAGAGGAGGACAATGTTCTGTACGACGTATAGACGGCAAGCAGATGTGCAACGCAATGCAAATAAACAAAATAAAAAAGTACATATATACATTTAAGCATGTGTGTATATAATGTGGTACGTTATAAGCGTATACGTATAAATGTACGTCACGAATGAAATATATTTATATGGATATGCGATTATACGCAGACTGTAGCGAAAATGGAATTAAGTTTAAAAGTAATTTTTAAGGGGAAAGCTACTCGTGAGGCGAGCTGTAAAAGTGAAAATGTACGAAACGGGGAAAAAGGAGCAACGGCTGCACTATAGTCACTTGCTCATTGAAATAAAATATTCTAAATAATACTCGTAAAAAAAAATGAAAAATAAAGTTTAGATACGACACGATTAGGCGTAACTTATAAGTTTATATATACATATATGCAAAAATAAATAAATGAATAAATAAAGTTAATCTATAAGAATATTTGAGTATTAATGTGATTTCATACCCCACAATTAAAATATCCACATTTTCTTTTGCAGATAAGTATTAATCATTTAACTTTTTTTTACTGAATATAAAGCCATATAGATAAGGTTGAGATGAGTCGTATTAGACAAAATAAAATAATAATGGACATCAATTTTAGACGATATGATGAATTAAGAAACAAATTATTTTCTTGAAGACAAAAATAAATTAATTTATTTTATCTTACACTTTTAATTATTTTATATTTCTCTTAGCTGATTAAGTACGATCAAAGAACGCGCGTATTTTGAGATAGACCGGTCGGTATTGTGCACAACCTACATTAACGACGATTATTGTATTATTTAATATTATATTGATTACTATAGATTATTGTTTACAGTTTCTTTTTCAAATGAAAATTACTATATTTATTGTTATGGCAATCTATACAACATTGTAAACAGCATCAAAATAAATGTTTATTGATCAAAGTATTCATTGGAGAAAAATATTATTTATGACATAAAGCAATGAAAATTTTGTCAGAAAAACTTATTTAATGATCTAAATTCAAAGCCATTTTCTATCACTTTATTTGGTACAAGGCTTTATTTTGACTTCTGATACTGGCATAAAATTGTGAGAGATTTCATAAACTACACAAGAAAGTAAAAAGAATAGAAATCTAGTTTCATTAGAAGCTATAAGATTTACTATTTTTGATAATATAAAAAATCATTTGCTTTTTAATTTCATATCGTTCAAAGAACTGAATTTGCATATGCATTAAAATATTTATATTTATTATTTTCTTACAAACGTATAATATAGTCGTGTCTAAAAACTTTTATTAAATTTTAACACTGATTTCAAACTTTCCAGAACGTTCACCGCATTTTTACATGACATAGCAAACACAAACTTTTTTTTGCATTTCTGTCATTTATATTTCAATATCACAAAATATTTACTTTAGGTCGCATAAATTAGTTATTTTTTATATTGATTGAATGGTAAAAGTTTACAACGTAACTATACTACAATCATAATATATAGTAAAAGTTTACAAAATAATCATATCACAGATAAGGATATATAAAATAATAATACATTCCATCATACAAAAATTTTTCATATTTTTAGAATAACTTTCTTTTTTATTCAACCTTATGAATAGTTGTCATAAAACAACTTTATGAAAACTCCGAGGATTATTGGATAATTATTGATAGATATTCACATTTTTGCATACTTATTAGTTAATAAGAATTATGAAAATAATCAGAATGTTGCTAAAATTTAAGTCAACAGTCATCGCGTAAATGTTATCCAACATAATGCTCGCTACACATCTCTGAAAATTCTCTACAGCATTAGAATATTTTTAGATTTGCAACTGTGCCGTACTCATGTTTCGCGCCTCTTCTCGAAGGGCGAACCTTCTCGGTCGGTAACTACATCAGCGTAATAAAATCAATATTCATATTCTCGAGAACGTTTGCCAGCCATTGGCCATTGCCAGAAGCTTCCCGCACTTTTGACTCATCGGCATGATACCAACAAAACGTAAACATGGCAAATACCACCCGAAATTTATTTTTGCCACTTGCCTCTATAATTAGACATCCACGTGCCTATATGTATTTCGAGCAGCGGTACATATACGCAAAAATTTCCTTCATCCAGATTAGCAATCTATTGTATAATAAAACAAACAGTAATCGTTCCAAAATGCAATCAAAACTACTACAACTTTCTCTCAAAAAAAGTTACTATTTATAATAAAAAAATTCACAAGCTGCATGCGGATGCGGTCGATAGTGGCGCGATCGTCGCGCGCAACGTTCACCGCGCGCGCACAGTAGTGGCGGTGAGCCGGTGATCTTGTAGCCGAAAGATGACTCGAATGTTCTGGCGACCACGATGTTTTATACGTACACTATGCGATTGCGGATTTCGCGACTCCGGGCCAATTGTTCTTTTACCTCCGGCATCTTTGACGAGATGATTGCGATATTCCAGGAGCTCGTTTTTGTACTTTTATGAGAATAAGAGGCTTCGTCTTTTGCGGGATTTGGAAATTGCGAGAACCAGGTGCACGTGGAGTATTTATAAGCGTACACGCCTACATTGTCTTATTGATTCAAATGATGAAATTGTCATTGGTTTACGATGAATGGGAGGATTTTTTATAGGTTTTATATATAGGATTATTGTTTCATGCGATTTCATTATAATTAATAAATGTTTAAACTTTTTTCGAGAAGGCTTGTTCATTAATTAACTGCAATCAATGGTATAATTCAAGAAATGTTATATACGTTTTATTATAATAAACTGTTTAGAAATGTTGAATTTTGCAATAAATATTTTATGGTTTTTAATAAATAGTACCTACGGCTGCTTTAGAAAAAAAATTCAAATATTTACAATTCTAATAGAACAATGTGTTCCGTGAAAAAATATAAAAAAACATTCAACTTTAGCGATTTTTATCATTGATACCATATAAACCTAAACTTGAAAAAATTCAAACAACAGCATAATATTGTACATCGTTAATTCGCGCAACGTAAACCGAATATTTGCTGTACAATTGCAATCTAAATTTTAGCAATAAAAATAGAATAAATAAAATAAAAAGAAAATATATACCATAATAATTTAATAATAACATATTAAAAATAAGGGATCAAAACTCCGCGCGAAAATATCAATCGAAAACAACGAAACGTTATCTGAAGATAACAATTTCAGAATTATCACACCGAAAATGCACATATTAGGTACTTTTCTCTAAATTTACTCACGACAAGAAAGTAAGCATACACATTTTCCGAAACTTCGGTCTTTTGCGGGGGGTGCCTGTATATAAATACGCGTGCGAGTACAACCGTATATATATATATATATATATATAGGACTATTATATGGGTGCACACGGGGTCGCGCAGGCTCGAGACGTTTCTAGACGGCGGCGCTCGACCCGCAGCACTTCCGGCCGCCACTCGCTTGCTCGACGGGCGTCTACAATTTAACCTCTGAAATCTCTCAAAACAGCTTCCACGCCACGATTCACCATTCGAAACGGTGTGAAAAATCACAAAACGAATTTTCGTCGCGGTGTCGAAGTGAAATTAGTCGCGTATTGATCGGCGTGCGGCCGAGAAAGATGCTCATTTGAGAGAAGCTTCTCGAACCGCTCTGAGCGTCCGGCGGAAAGTTCTCGAATCGGCGGCGGGTCGATAAAAGCCCAGCGAGCGCGCGTGGATTCAATATTCCGTGACTCGACACTGAGCGAGACGCATCGCAAGCGCAAGAAGCGATTTTTAACCAAAGCGATTTTGCACCACCTACTGCAGTGATTTATAATAACGATCAACAGCAAAGAAGAGTTTTAACGAGGAGTAATTCGTTTATATCTGTAAATTGTTTTATAAAGTTTTTTGATAACAACAAGAGACATCAAGAAGAAGATGCCGGAGGAAGCAATGGCGCAGGGCGCGGAGGTGGAGACCTTTGCCTTCCAGGCGGAGATTGCCCAGTTGATGAGCTTGATCATCAACACCTTCTACTCGAACAAGGAGATCTTCATTCGAGAATTAATTTCCAACTCGTCTGATGTAAGTAGACTTTTTAATTGAAAATTTTTTAACGCCTTTTTTTCGCTGGTATAGAGACTTGTTCGGACCTGTCGTGACCTAGTGAGATTTTTTCGGCTTTCATGATTTTTTTTACTTCTTTCTTTAATTTTTAATGTGCACGAATTGAATTATAAGATTTTATTTGAACAGGAAGTGGTATACTTAGTTTTTCATTTTTAATAAACTGCTTTTGTTGTTTTGATGTCGCGTTTTGGGTTACATATTGATATACGTTACACGAGTCACTTTTTTTTTGTTTACGTTCTGAGAATTTTAATATTTGATTCTTATTAAGTAAATTCTTAAACAATTTTAAGTTCTAATGAAGTAGTTAAATGATTAATTTTAATAATTAAAAAAAAATACAAAGAAAATTAAAATATTTTTAAATTAATCCTTGAGTGACAATTATGACATGAATAATACTAAATGCAATTGAATTTTTTAGGCTCTGGATAAAATCCGATATGAATCTCTCACAGACCCATCCAAAATTGAATCCTGCAAGGATTTATGTATCAAAATCACTCCAAACAAGAATGATCGTACACTCACCATTCAAGATTCGTAAGTATCTTGTGCTGAACATGAATATTATTTTTAATTGAAGATAAAATTAAAAGTTTTGTTTGATTAAAATTTAAATTTCTAGAAATGAAAAGAAAACTTAATTTGAAAATTTAGTAACTTTCCTAACTAACAAATTGTGTAAATATTTAAAAAAAGAAAATAAAAAAAAAGGAACTTACAAACAAATGTACTAAATATACTTATCTCTCTTTACAGTGGCATTGGTATGACAAAAACTGATTTGGTCAACCACCTGGGTACCATTGCAAGATCTGGTACAAAGGCTTTCATGGAAGCTCTGCAGGCAGGAGCTGACATTTCCATGATTGGTCAGTTTGGTGTGGGTTTCTACTCAGCCTATCTTGTGGCAGATAAAGTAACAGTCATCTCAAAACACAACGATGATGAACAGTACATTTGGGAGTCATCGGCTGGAGGTTCCTTTACTATTCGACCTGATCATGGTGAGCCAATTGGCAGAGGCACCAAGATCATTCTTTTTATTAAAGAGGATCAGGCCGAATACTTGGAGGAATCCAAGATTAAGGAGATTGTAAAGAAACATTCTCAGTTTATTGGCTATCCAATCAAATTGCTTGTCGAGAAGGAGAGAGACAAGGAACTCAGTGATGACGAAGAAGAAGAAGAAAAGAAAGATGAAGAAGACAAAGAAGATGACAAGCCCAAGATAGAAGATGTTGACGACGACGAAGACGAAGATAAAGCAAAAGAGAAAAAGAAGAAGAAGAAGACTGTTAAGGAAAAATACACAGACGAGGAAGAGTTGAATAAGACTAAACCCATTTGGACCAGAAACCCAGATGACATCACCCAGGAAGAGTACGGTGAATTTTACAAGAGTTTGACTAACGACTGGGAGGATCACCTTGCTGTCAAACATTTCTCAGTTGAAGGTCAACTTGAGTTCCGAGCTCTTCTTTTTGTTCCTCGTCGTGCAGCATTTGATCTCTTTGAGAATAAGAAGAGGAAGAACAATATCAAGTTATACGTCAGAAGGGTATTCATTATGGACAACTGTGAAGATCTTATCCCTGAATACCTTAACTTTATACGAGGTGTGGTAGACAGTGAGGATCTTCCGTTGAACATCTCTCGTGAGATGCTGCAGCAGAACAAGATTCTTAAAGTCATCAGGAAGAATCTTGTCAAGAAATGTTTGGATCTTTTCGAAGAACTCGCTGAGGACAAGGAGAACTATAAGAAATGCTATGAGCAGTTCAGCAAAAATCTGAAGCTTGGTATCCACGAGGACACCCAGAATAGGAAGAAGTTGTCTGAGCTCCTTCGCTACCACACGTCTGCATCAGGCGATGAGCAATGCTCACTGAAGGACTACATTGGTCGCATGAAGGAGAACCAGAAGCACATTTACTACATCACTGGTGAGAGCAAAGATCAGGTAGCCAACAGCGCTTTCGTCGAGAGGGTCAAGAAGCGTGGCTTCGAGGTCGTCTACATGACAGAGCCCATTGATGAGTACGTAGTCCAGCAGCTCAAAGAATTCGACGGCAAACAACTCGTTTCAGTCACCAAAGAAGGTCTTGAGCTGCCAGAGGACGAAGAGGAGAAGAAGAAGTCTGAGGAGGCCAAGGCCAAATTCGAAAACCTCTGCAAAGTCATGAAGGACATCCTGGACAAAAAAGTCGAGAAAGTCGTGGTCTCCAACAGGTTGGTCGACTCTCCGTGCTGTATTGTCACCTCACAGTATGGCTGGACTGCTAACATGGAGAGGATCATGAAGGCCCAGGCTCTCCGTGACCCCTCGACCATGGGCTACATGGCCGCCAAAAAACACCTGGAAATCAACCCGGACCACCCCATCATGGAGAACCTCCGACAGAAGGCCGAGGCTGACAAACATGACAAATCCGTTAAGGACCTGGTCATGCTCCTCTTCGAGACTGCCCTGCTATCGTCCGGCTTCGCCCTCGAGGACCCACAGATCCACGCGTCCAGGATCTACAGAATGATCAAGCTGGGCTTAGGCTTTGACGATGACGAAATGGTTGTGGAGGAGGAGATCAAGGACAGCGAGGTTCCTGCACTGGAGGGTGACACCGAAGAGGCGTCCAGGATGGAAGAAGTCGATTAAAACGTGAAACGTGCGACTCTACTTAAGACCCAAAGACTTTTTGCTAGGAACATAGAAAGACTGTTATTAAATTACCAGAGTATTAAGTTCTTAACGTGACAGAGTTGGATGATGAGTATGCTCCGTAGAAACTTCGTACGAATTATAAGAAATTATTTATTTTATATAAATACCGCGACTATCTTGCAATCGTTCTGCATTACTCGTCATCCAATTGTGCCTTAAATGCTCTTATTTTGTAAGGACGTCGACTTTGTTTTCTTTTACTCATGTCATTTTTCCTATGTCATTTTTTTTTAATACTAGAGTTTTTGTACTCGAATAGTTCTTTTAATACAAATCTTCATTTCATGTTTTCATCATTCCGTGATTAAGATATTATTTAAGAAACGATATTTATTTAAGAATGAGATTGTTGTAAGTGTGGAAAAATTTGTGCCCAATAAAATTAAAATTGCGGATTAAATATATTGTTTTTATTATCCCTTTCCCCAAACCTTTATAAATTATTATGCATAAATGATTAATTTAAATATAAAAATTAACTATAGTAATTACAACAAAATTTAATTCATTTTTTAATTATGTACTTGTTAAATTGTTCAAACAAAATATATTATCGATTGTTGATGAATTAATTGAAAAATTTTAATTTGGTAAATAGTTAAATAAAACTTCTTGTAGAAACAAAAAAGATAGGAATTTTTTATCAATAATTGTTTGTGCTGTTTCTAAAATATCAACATTTTGTTTAAAAAAAGTCATCTTTGTCATGTTAAATGCACTTTATTTATAGTTCATTTACTATCTCTATCATTTTAAATAAATAAATCACATTTCACCTATGGTTTTATTAAAATTTCGGGTGATCTTCATTTAACACTGATATGACTAGGGAAGACGTGAAAGAACCACCTTGATTACTAATTTTTTATCTTTGTAATTATTATGTTTTAGTTCATGTACAGTCATCGAACATTCTAAATTAACGAAAAAACAAGTACTTATCAGCAATTACTTAGTCATAAATGAAGTATTTCTTTAAATTAATCTCGCATATCAATAACAATGTACTCAAGTTATATTACTTGCATTCTTACAATAAAAAGTTCATACTTAATAATACATAAGTAGAAAGATTTTAAAATTTTATTTTAAAATTTTATGAATACATTTAGCATAATTGAAGTTCCCTTATAGATTGAAGTAATAATTAAAAAAAAAAAAAAGTAATTGAAGAAGTAATTTCAATAATAGAGACATAACAGAATTCAAATTACTCAATAATAACAGCGTAATAGATATTTCTGTTAAATAAATACCCTAATCAGCAAAAGCAATTTTTGAAAAAATTTGAATTCTAGTCCCAAGTCGATAAGCCAGACAGCGCTGCCACCTAATAACGATAACCAACGATAAAGCAGAAAGGATCAAGTTCAACTGTCGGTAAGAAGCACAAATTGAGAAATCTATATAATGATTTGCTAGTACTATTACTAGGATTACTAGGTGGCGCTAGGTCTACCAAAAGCTTTCAAACGAGTTAAATGACAAACTCGTGCCTTATCGCTAGATTCTTTCTAATCGCTGCCTCATTCCAACTGCTCACAATACAGTCTCGACATTTCAAATAATCAGCGCCGTTTTAAGAAACGACTCATCGGCGCATCCATAAATCGCATAGAACAGATAGCTATGTACATTTATAGCGCAAGCGGCAAGGGCCATCGCAATGGTGAAAAGTGAAATTGATCGAGAGCCTTGGGAAGGAACTAATGCGCTCCCCTCTTTTCCTATTCGCTTTCGCTTCCCTTTTTGTTGATTAAGCACTTAGTGAGTATATATATACGCACACATTATAGCATAGCGGAGCTCGCGCGAGTTGAACGGTATGCATACCGTTGAGAAAAATTTTTTTCTTATCGAGCTTAAATTCGTATATGAAACTTTGCTACTTTTAGAAATGAATAAGTGCATGTATTCATTTTTATTAGAACGCGAATTGTCAAATAATTTAAATTTATAATTCATGTATTTTATTAGAATATTTTAATTTATGACAAAAAAAATTGCCTTTGTCAGTCTAACTTTCAATAATCTTTGATAATAATTTAATGCTTTTTACAATCCATCTTTATTAATTTATTTATTTTCGATAATGCACTTTTACTAGAATTGAAAGTTCGGTTGTGGTGAATTTTGAAACGTTTCTTTCTATTTATTTTTCAATTTAGCATAATTTTAATTAAACAATAACAGAATATACCACAAATACAAAAATTCTATGTTTTTCATACTATATGTATTCAAATACTCAACGTCTGCGTCGACAGCGAGACCAGACTCTCCACGATTCGCCTAATTTTAAATCAACTACATATCTATCATAAAAAGACCACCCACCCCCGCATTATTATTTTTAATCCGGCGCTGCTCTATTTCAAGCGTTCAACGCAGCATATTCCCATCCAAACAAACTCAGAAGTCAATCAAACCTCCTCTCTCATTTCCCTACGCGCGTCCAATTCAAAACTCTCGAAACCCCCCCCCCCCCCCGCTCTCTCTCTCTCTCTCTCTCGCTCGCTCTCCCTCTCTCCCTTCCGTGACACGCATGCACGCGCATTTTCGACGTGCGCGCGGTGTGATGCCCACCTATATAGCGTATTGGCCTGGAATAAATCATCCCATTGTGCGAAAGAGGCTAGTAGAGCTAGAAACTCTCTCTGTGGAGCTCGGCATTTATTGTCGCATAGGCGCCGCGCGAGTGACGTCAAAGCGCGCGGCGCGTTTATATGTATAACTCGATGATTTTTCTCTCTCCGCGCGCGTGTGTGTACAATTTAAAAAAGGAAACGGAAAGGGATTTTCGCGAGAGTTTAAGAACGTCGGCGATTTTTCACCGGAGGAAGGTTTATTAATGGTGGCGAACATTGCGATGCACACGCGGGACGGCAGCGTATGATTTTTTTTTTGATTTGGGTAGGTATATAGATGATGGTTGGGAGACTTGTGTTTTGTCATGTCGCAGGTGAAAGCGCGATGTATCGGATTGAATGGTGCGCTTTTGAGTAGTATTAAATGAATTTATTGAGAGAACATTTTCATTTTTTATCTAATAACGGATAAAGAACCGTTAATTATATAACGTTCTTCTAAAGAATGAATCTAGAATCATATAAATTTATTAATTTACTAACAAGTGTTGTGCGCTTGAATAAATAAAAAAGTTAAGTATCCATTTGTAACGTTATTTTTTTATATTTCCCGTGCGTAAATATTTCCATAAAATAAAAATAACTTATATTACATTTTCCATTTTTATTGTTATTTTATTATTAATTATCGCTATAGAAATTTATACAAAATGAATTTATTGGAAAATTATAAATTACATTATTACACATTTATTATTACAAAACATAATTTATTAATACTTATTATAAAACGAGTATTATCAGAGCTTATTACCTCAACCATGATAAAGATATATTCAATAACATCATAATACTGTATTGCATCGAATATACATACACAAATAACTCATACTTATATATATCCTTAGCGCAACCACTAATACCTCCTTTCAATCATTTACTTTAAATATTTCAGCACACGCACCATAAGCCTGTTGCAAAAGAATATATAATCCACGTCTCCGATCACCACATCTTTAACATAAAAAAACCTAGTGGAGAAAACTCGCCTGCTTAATGAATTATGAATCGGCGCGTAACGATTCATGACAATTCAATAAAAATCACTTCAGCACACACACACACACACATCTCTCTCGCATTCCCGCGCAATAATTCCCCATTTAACAACGCGGAGAGACACTGGCAAACAGCGAGCGAATATGTTGACACAGCACACCGCGCGACGAACAAATTGTTCTCAAGCGCCTCTATCAGCGCATCCCATGACGGATAGCTCGCCATTAATAATCCACGACGATTATCGCGCGAGAGAGAGAGAAAAACGCTCGTGAATCACAAAGCGAGTATAGTACGCCTATATATTCGAATTAATCGTCGCGAACGATTTATTCTATCCTCCTCTCTTGGTATTTACTTGGCGGGCCGCGTTATCGCTAAATTTTCCGCTTCAACGGGTACCTACACTTCGCGAAGAGAGCAGCGAGCACATATATATAGACTTCGCTTCGAGCCCGCGAGAGTAAGAGTATATGCGAGTTATATGTGTGTGCATGTGCGACCCTGAAAACGAAAGTGTGCCGCACGTTTGCAAGTGTCTCGGCGGCAACGCAGCGACGAGGATAATAATCGCTGTGACTGCGGTGCACGCGTGTGTATGTGATGCGATTTGCCTCGGTGCGCCCGAGTGTGATGGACGATGCGTGCGTGGGTTAGAGAGAGAGAGAGAGAGGCGCGCGTCTATTGTAGGTTTTATACCGACGCATGCGTATATAACGTGTATATCGGCCGTATCGCTCAATGCAGTAGTTAAGTCCATAATTATATACTTTTTTGTTCTTTTAGTTTATTGTTATATTTGTAGAAAACATAGTTACGTTGTTCTAAAATTGTTATTGCTGATGAAATTGGGTAGGCATTAATGGAACAGTGATAAAATAAATTGTTTGGTGGTATTTTTGTGTGTTAGATTAGGCGGTATTTGTGATTACGAAATACTCAACGTAACGGATGTTATTCTTATCGCAGTTCTATGTATAACCTTATCATCTTTCAGCTTTTCTTTCGTAAGGAGGAATCAGGTAGACATTAGAAATTCGATTTCTTGGGCGTGGTTCTCGGGCTTCCTTCGATATATACCATGGAACAAAGAAGGGTATAGATATTACCGTTATAATTTAAGTACAACGTACACATTTTTACATAATCCAAATGTCTTTCAAACTGTTTTCTTTTTCTTTTTTTAAAGATCAACGAATTTAAGTATTTTTAACACATGCATCAAACAGCTACTACCGTTGGATTAATTCCCATACGAGCTCTGTTCAAAGAGTCGCCAGCAAAGAAAGGAAAATTTATTTATTACTTCCCGCTATAAAAGTGTGTCTTTACAACCCTATATATTCTCGTTTAACGATTCGAAAACAGCGTTAGCCCTCAGAGAGCCACCTTGTTTCCACCTGCCTCCCTCGAAAATTAGAGAACTCGAAAAGAATTCCGCTTCTCTCTCTCTCTCTCTCTCTCGCTCTCTCGCTCTCTCGCTCTCTCGCTCTCTGCGCCGACAGATAAAATACGATCGACGCCCTCGCGCCGGCGCTCGGGTCGTTAACCCCGGGGCCTTTTTCCCCCAAAAGCCCGCCGAGAAAACTCGGCGCAGGTATAACCGAGGAAAGAGAGAGAAAAAGATAAAAGTATACGCAGGCGCGAGGGTTAGTGCACAGCGTTATACGAACAAACTTTGAAGCGCACGCGAGAGAGAGATAGAGAGAGAGAGAGAGAGAGAGAGAGAGAGAGAGAGAGGAAGAGAAAGAACATTTTCATAACGGTTTCGTCGAGCGAGTGGAAAACCACTTTAGATGTTCATAGTTCATAGTTGAGAAAGTTTGGAAAATTACAGCTGTGATTTTGGTCTGTTTTTGTCTGGGACATATGAACCTTTTGATATTATTACAGGGTAAAGTATATTATAATATATGTGTACGATATATACACTTTTCCATGTTTTCTTAAAATTTTAATTGCCCTTTCATTATAAAGTAATTTTCTATTCTAAAATAATTTAATAACAGATTATATTTTTAATAAAAGCGATTAGTAAATTTTTTTATGATATAAAAAAGAAAATTATTTTGTTATACAGTATACAGTGCTATACAGAACATAATGATTAAAAAACATAAGTAAAATTCAATATTTTTCATTAGGAATTTTAAATATTATAATATTTAAATTGAAATAATTTTTGTTCGAGAGCATTCATCTCTCATTATCATATTCCGCTTTCAAATATTATTTTTGTGTAATCAATAATTAATTTTAATGATCTGAGTTTTATAATTTTTGGAAATAATTGTATTTTTAATGACTTAATAACTTTTAATTATTGATAGTCAAATTTAATTAAAATTAACAGACGTACAAACAATTATTTCCTTTAGAATTTTTGTCAATCTTTTGTTGGAATTTCGTGATTTCTTTTTTGTACTCTTTTACAATTTGACAATCACGTATTAAGGTTTTTCATAAATTTACTATATACAAACGCGCTAAAAATCTAAAATTTATTACTACCATATTAAAAATTAAAAAAAAAAACTACATTTAAATGCATAAATCCAATAAACTCCAATTCCAACAATCGCAGTCATTTCTACAATCCTGAAACGCCAATATTAATCCCAATAAGCCCGATAACAAAGAAAGAAAAAAAGCGTTCTCTGTTAACTCTGATCTCCCCTAGAACACATACTGAAACTAGCCTACCACGCGCGCGAGCTCGACAATGACGTCGACGCTACTCGGCTACGAGCGAGAGAGAGAAAGAGAAAGAAAAAGAGAGAGAAAAATATATACATGTAGAACCAGAGAGCCCACAAGCGCGCGAGAGAAGACCATAGCGCACACGCCGCGAGGGGACAGAAACAGACCGAGAGCGAGCTGTGGGAACGTTACACTACTAGGCCTAGCATAGCACACAGCTCGCTCCTCTCTCTACTCGCGCGCACGCGCGGCCATTTTGATTTTGCGTGATGTCACGACGTGGCCTACTTTGCCGCGGCACTCCACGTGCACGGGTCGATGACCCCTCTCTATACGTCCATCTATCTCGCTCGCTCGCTGCGGCTCGTGCGCCGCTCGGAGAGTCCCCCTTTTGCCTACTACTATATCTTACTGCTCTAGCGTATATAGAAAGAGAGGAGAACGTTGTACGCCTGCCTCTCTCTCTTTATCCCCGCGAGCGCTAACTTGGCTCGTTTTTCGACGAACCGAGAAAGAGAGAAAACGAACCGGACAATAACACACACGCGTCAGCGTATATATATATAAGAGGGACGTGTATACACGAAAAGCAGAGAGCTACACTCTTTCGGCTCTGTGTGAGTGCGCTGTCCCGGAAATTTTTCCCCGGGTTCCTCCATGAGCCACGAGAGAAAGACGGTCGCCCCTTTGTCCACCTTGTGATGCTACTCTCGTGGTGTGTTATACGCGCGGTTCCATGTGTGACGTATTATAGATCCATTTTGGAAATCGGAGTTGTGGAGGATTAGCGAAGCTGCTTATAATTTAATATCGAAATTAATCACTGGATATGTCGCTCATGCGAATGATTTGAAAATATGGAAAATGAAAGCACACGGAGTATGGCATTAACCGATTTTATAGCATTAATTCATCAGCGCAGTATAAGAGAGTTTCACTGGTAAATTAATGACTGCACTTCAGAGGCAATGAATATTTATTAAATTTTCTTTTCGCTTAACTCGAGGTTGAACTACTTGTAATAATTGAAGATGCCTGTCTATATGTATATATAGATATAAAATTCAAATAATTCGTTAATCAATTTTTTTTTTGTTAAAGTAATAGATATTTGAGATAGCCTATAACGATTTCTAGAAAAAATCGTTCAAATAAAAATAAAATTTTACTTACGGGTATACTTGTATCAAATGTTATTTGAAGTTAACTGTGCGTCGCGTGGTAAATTAAACTGAATCATTCCTGGTATAATAATTTGATATTTATTGGATTGTATAACGTTTATATTACTACTACTATTAAATTGTAGAGCTAAACCGTAGAGAGATAAATTTCCTACGCAAATATTATACAAATTGACGTGAAGTGTCAAAGTTTTCCAAAAAAATCCAAAGAATACTTTTATTTTTAGTTTTAAAAAATCGTTACTACATGGAATACTGCATGCGTAGACAAGAAAGGTAGAGGGAGCCTGAGAGAGTTCAGAGAGCGCTCTCTCGCTCGCATGACCCTTTCATTAAGAGACGAAGAAAAAAACCACGTGTGTAGGTATATATATAATATATTTCTCAACGAGAAGCAAAAGAGACCGTTGGAGTGTAGCGACCAACGTCAGAGGGGAATATGCCGCTCTCTCTGGCTATTTCATCATTTGCATCTCTCTCTCTCTCTCTCTCTCTCCCTTTTATTTTTTCCCTCTGCCCAATTTGCGCGTTCCGTAGTTTTGAAGAGGGTTCAGGAAATGGTGCAAAAGGCGTGGAGCTTCGAATTGAATTTTTCTCAAGTGATTTTTAGAATCGAGTATTTTTTTGAAAAGTTTGATACAGAGAAAGCAATCTAGTTGAATGTTTCTTCTTAAATAGCAATTTTCTCCTTTCACATACAAATGAGTGTGAGGACATAAAAATAACTAAACTTCTATATGTTCGTGCCTTCACTGCGGTGCTTATAAAATATTTCTTGGAAGGAACATATATACAGAACCGTTTCCCAGGGCCGTTTGCTCGGATATGCCTCGCGATGTATTAAAATCAATATCCCATGAAGGGACGCTATTTCGAAACCCACTTATATTTCAACGCGGAGATGATATTTCTGTAGGGATCGACCAATATACACGTTTTATTGCGCTATAAGAACAAGTATGATATTCTTCAAGAACAATTTCCATTTAATACGGTATAACAATTCCATCGTTTTGATCTTCCGTATACGAAATTCCAGAACCTTCTTTCTTAAAGTTTAATACATCAAACTCGTGAGTCAGGTATCTTTTCGAATACAGAAGTCGAATTTAGTACAGCCGATTTAACCCGATCGTTTTTCAGCTTCCCCTCTCATAGGATCAACATATTAGTAACATTCTGCTGATCCCACATGTAAAGTAGGAGAAATCCCACTTCCAGAAGATCATATTATTGTCTTCTCTTATTTCACAAACTTTTTCGTTCGATCAATACCAATACAAATATACGACTTTATACAAAATTTGCCGATAACCGTTGTATCATTCGCGAACTGAAATTATTTATAAAATCAAAATGATAAATTTTCAAAACTTCGACAATTATTACACTAAAACGACGGTGCAGCTGTACAGTCTACTCTAACGAGGGAAAAAATTGTAAGCGTCACAGACTTCGTTCTATCTGGCGGCTACCTATATAAAAACCTCTCGAAGAATTCGGTAGAGAAGACAAGAGAGACAAAGCCCGATAAGAGAAAACAGGTACTTAGATAGGTAGGGCTCTCTCTCTCTCTCTCTCTCCCTCTCGGAAATGTAAGCATCGAAGACGCGCGACGGTGGATCGTTTCAAGTGTGGGACGAGAGCTGCTCGAGCAAACGGAAAATTAACTCCGCCGGCTTTTGAGTGTTTGAGTTTTCGGCGAAGGAAAAGCAAGGGGTAAAGGTTGCGAAGATGAGCTGGACAAAATTCGAGGCTGGGGAAAAGAGGCAAAGTCTATAGGTTGATGAAAGTAGGTTGACTGAATCTTGAGTAATTCATCATAATTATCCTCTTATAATTGACTATCTGTTAAATGAGATGAATTAATAAAAAATTATCTAAACTCTAGAAAAATGTTTCCGATTAATTTTTGTTTGAATTAAAGGATATACGAATAATTCAAGTATTTCATTCTAAAAATTTTACTAGAATTAACGGATTGTTATCATCAAATTTTTAACGAGAACGTCTCTAAGTTTTACTATAGCTGGAAATGTAAGCGTAATAAAATAGCTTTATGAATATGTACTTCTAAATGTTTTTCTAACAGCAGATATGAACGATTAAACGATTTAAGTATATAGCACGTAGTAGATAATTTTGATAAGAATTCAACCATTGTTCACGTTTATCAATGGCATATCTACCGCATTTTTTACAAATACATGATTAATTTAGTACAAAAGCACTCATAATAGAATTAACAAAAGTTATACAGAAACATTGATTATATACGTATAATTGTTATTCAACAGAAACAGCTGTCATTTCTTACCGTAATCTTCTTTTCTTGAGCCATGTACACTGTACAAAACGGCCCTGTGTGCATTTTTATGAATCTAAACGTATGACGGGGCTAGAATAAACATTAAATAAGCGCATAAAAGCGATTACAGTGTTTTGTTTTCAAGCACGAAATTTACAACGAAAATGCCAATTAAGTTGGTATCAGTCATACCACAAGTGGTTTGTTTTTTTAAACCTCATCCCCACCAAAACCAAAAACCACCCAAAACAATACATCAGTTTATTCATTGACCGATCCCACATAATCCCATAAAAACCGACTTCAATTCTGTACCACCCACAATAGATTTCCCATCTTCTCGCTGACACCTCGATCCGCACATACACACACAGAATTGTCGATCAGAACAGAGCCGTCCAATCTCCTCGAAAAAACAAACATCGATCCTCGATTTCTCCTTTTTTCTCGCGCACACGCACGCACGTTGCCTCGTGTTCTTTTTTCTCTCTCTTTCTCTACATCGCCGCCGCTGATGCCCTTATCGCGGGCACGTCGCGCGCGCGAGACGAAAGCGATGACGCCGACGATTTTCGTGGGCGATAAGCTACGCGCGAGCTCTCTGCGTTACCCGAGCTGTATACATATAGCTCGCTCTTGACAATCGCCGGCTGTCGGTTTATAAGGTCATAGTGCGGGAGACGAGTCTGTCTTTTATATATGTCGCCGTGAGATGTATGAGAAAAAGTTTTATGTCATGCGGGATCGTAAAGTCGATAGGTTCTGAGAGAATTAAGAATTGAATCGTAAAAATTTGTTGACGATTTTCGGATACGTAAGGGCAAAAGTTTGATGACTTCGTTAAGACAAAGACTATTTGGATTCTAAAAAGTTTTGTACATGTATTATATATTCTCTTTTTGTTCCTTCCACGTAATAAATTTTATAACTAGCTAATAATAGGCTTCAATGTGCTACAATTTCAATTGGAATCAAGACTTCCTTGCAGTATTGAAATATAAATTATTTTATGTAAGCTTTGTACTCTCAGCCAAGTAACAACGCTGCAGCGCTCGCTATACGTATACACGCATTATGTTCTGTTCTTGTTCGGGAACTAAGCAAGAACCGATTTTCCGGACTCTCTCTCTACATTCGCCGTAATCCCGAAGGTTTATCCGCTTGATTATAGGTAGTGCACTCCCAGACTATCCTCCATGCTGATTCGATTCCTGCACTGCGTATCCGTTTAGAAAGCCGCGGGTATAAATGTCAGGCGGCAATTTTCATCCCCTCCCCGCGTAATTGTAAATTACGGGATTTTCACTCTGAATTGTTAAGTATTTTATATCATCGATCTAACCGCATGTAACTAATTTCCGTAACCCCTGTAACATAACACACACGTGTTTCAACAAAACGAAAGGAAAAATTGTACAATCGTAAAAATCGCCAAAGGGCCTGTAGAATAGACGTATCGCGTTGCGCATAAGGACACATAGTTCATCACAAAGCCGTTTTGACGCAATTTCCTGCGCGATCATTTCGAGCGAATTTCATATAGACGACGGACACCTGAAGGCAATGCGTCGCTCCGCTCAGTTAATTAGTTGCATGCTTAGCGATTATCTCCGTCTAAGATAAATGGTACAGCCAGTCTTTCGCTCTGTCTATTTCCGTTGGAGAATAATGTCGGATTGCCTTGTGTTTAGATTTGTTAAAGATAGTATTTAATTAGTTTTTCCGAAAGACGCAAGATTCTATATAGGTGTACTTATTTACTCACTTATAATACTTTCCTTTTTTACTTACCTTTTTTAAACTTCTCGCATGAAGGTGATCATGTATCTTAAAAAAATGCTATCCCGTGAGTTTTGTAAAAATATTATTAAAGAGGCATAATTAAAAAAACGGAAATTTCAAATCGAATTATAATACTTGTTTACAGTTTATCTCGCTATACATGACCATTCTCAAAAGGCTCGTGCTTTCTTGGAAAAGCTCGAAATTATATGTTACATGAAAAATCGCTTTTTTCGAAATAAGATCTTATAAGTATAGAACACTGATTGTAAGATAAAAGAAGCTTCAAAGAATGCTATTTATATGATAATGAGAAAGTTCTCTAGGCTTGCTATAATACAGCTACAGCTCACAGTCTTACATAAACTATATATATTGCGGAAACCCCAGAAGTGCTTCTCGTATGCTATACACGGCTATACTAGGAAGAGAAGGGTTAAGAATAAGATATGAAAAATACCCACTGATCTGCACTACTACACGATTAAACTAAGCAGAATGATATTCCGATTATTTTCATACCGCTTGAACATTCAAAAATAACCTACTCTCGTTATTCCGAAAAATAAGCATCCCTTTGATTTCAAACATTATGAAACAAGCCCTTACACTACCGATGCACGAATCTCTGATGCAGATCCTCGTTCGACACGAAAGCCCAGATCTGTCCCACATTTACCGCTAATCTATTAAGCTCGAAGATCAAAGGGAGGGGACGATCTTCTCCTCTCCCGCGAGCCCATATCCCGTCAATCAAACAGCGTATGCGCGCGTCCCAAAATAGGCATCAGCCGAGCAACCGCGCGATCTTCGCGCTCCAAATACGTGCCGAGCAATTACGCGACCCGCACCCTGTATCGATCCCCCCCTCTTTTTTTTCACCTCGTAAACGAGAAATTTTCGTGACACGCTCGTGTATACATATACCGCTGATAGCAACGCCGTATTTTAATGACATATATATTTCTCACGTGCGTGCTGTAACGTACATATATATTCTAGACTCTAACGGTCAGCGCGCAGCAATATAAAGTGTACATAGATAGAGGCACTGCACTCACGCGTAGGTACGGAGTATAAGAGAGTCCAAGAGGTATCAAGGGCATATATAAACACGCGCTCGCGCGAGCGGACTGTTAGAAGAGCCGTTATAACCTTAGGGATAGCCATCGTGCGCGGGGCACACACGTGGATGTAGCAACATTAGAAAGTCTCGGGAGAGGAATATGCATGGGTGCACTAGCGCTGTATACGCAGAGGCAGAAGAGGCTCGTCGTTCGTATTTTGAATGTTTATACAGAGTGAGGAGGAGGGGGAGAATGGTGTAATGTTACGGGAGAGGCTTATTAAATTGTTTCTCTAGTTAATTGCATTTGCGTCTTGAAAATTCTAACGTTAATAATGATGAAATGTGTGTAGCACGTCGTCTAACGCTTTTCATTAAAGTTTTCAATTTTATCTCTCCGAAGCTGTTTCTATTTACGGCACGAAACTAACGACGGGAAGCTTTCGTATGAAAGTCCACAAATATTTTAGTGACACACTTTGACTAAGACTGGGATAGAGAGAGAGAGAGAGAGAGAGAGAGAGAGAGAGAGAGAGAGAGAGAGAGAATAAATATTTAAAGGTCTTCGATTCGTTCAATTTTCTCCTCGAGAATAAAACAAGTGAAACTTTTATTAATGCAGGAAAAAGTAAAAATAGCTAGCTGCCTGAAAACTCAGTTTTATTTGGATTACGTTCTTATTCTCTGCTCTCGAATCGCGTTTGATTTTATAAAAGTTTTACTGTATATTTTCAATATATTTTTAAATAAATACATGTATAAAGTATTAATAAAATTCGAAATATGCTCTAGAATATTCGAATATAAATCTGCTTTACAGATCTGCTCAAAATGACATTTATTTCAACATAACGTTTTCATGACATCAATTCGGAATATAATATTCTACCCGCTTATAATATATACCAAGCGTAAGTAAATTAAACGCTACTAGTCCCATTTTTTTAACGTTTGAATATATAACAAGCACTTTTAGTTTTTTAATCTTCTTAAAAATGCTCAAGGCCTTTTAAAATTAATTTATGTCGAAAGCCTCTACGCGCCACTACAATTACACTCATATTTTTTAATTTAAGTGTGTCTGGTTAACTCAAAACCGTGCCAAGAAGTCAGTTGGTCTTTTAAAAAATGTTACTGCTGCACTTACGCCGCGCAACTACTTATATACGAGAAATAGACTTATATACACATTCAAACACTATACCCAGCAGTATTTTTTTACACAAAAACTATATCAAATATTTCATTTGTATCACTTAAAAAGTAAACTTTTATACATGAAAAATTGGCCTTTTCAGTAATAATTTATTCCATATATAATTATTTCAAAATGATTTTGACTAAACAATGTCTTAATTATAAAAATTATTTCATACATATTATAACGCATCACTGCTCGACGGAAAAATATTTTACAAAATTCTTACACAAACACAAAATACCATCAACCACCCGCCGCCACTTGAATATCCATCCACCTTCTACAATAACGATTCAATTCCCATTTTTGCCTCCTATAAATCACGGCTGCAATCCAATCTCGCCGGCGCATCAGCATTCACGGAAATATATAAGAACTCGACAGACGTCGGGATAGTACCGCGAGACTTTCGACGAGAATGTATAGAACTCCTCAACCATCGTGATGCCAGAGAAAAGTGTCAGACACGACACGCAAACCTCACACCTATATACAATCGCTTACTGACTCGCACATATATATCATACGTGCAAGCTCGCGGCATATGGCGCGCCGTCCTAATTTCGCCCCACGACGGCCCGGAAGTTTCGGGGACTCGAGCGCTGCTGCATGCAGCTCTCTCTCTCTCTACTCTCTCGAGAAATGATGCGATTAGAATGGATTTTCGAGCACCTGCCGCCCCACCCGGAGACCCTATATGTATACGAAAGTTTTGTGAGTCGATGTGTGTGTGTGTGTGTGTGAGGGAAGGGGGTGCGCGCAGGTCTTTACAGTCATTATCGACGCGGAGCGCGCGAGCTGCTGCCGGGTTTTCCAGGGGATTAGGTAAGAAGGGGGTGAGGCGTTAAAGGTATTTGTAAAGCGGAGATTTATGAGGGAGCTTTAAACTTTGCGGTGAATGTTACTGAAAGAATTTAACCGGATATTAAAATAAAGTTAAACAATGCGAGTGTAATTTCTATGGAGAAATAGAAATGGATGTTTAATTTTATAACAGGATAATAACGAGTAAATAATGAATTGTATGAAACGTCAGTGGTGAATTTCGACAACAATATTCATTATTTCCATTCGAAACCTGACATTTGTAATAATATATATTGTATATGGTTTCAGATAAATTTATCAAAATATTTGCATGGTAAAATTTAATATTATTTTTATTAGAGTTATTAATTGGCATTTGTACTCATTAGTGTTAAAAATAATTACAATAACAATTAGCATTCCGTAGAAAAAAATATAATTATTTCCGGGGATTAAAATGGTTTCCTAAAATTAACTGTTCTATTTTAGTAATAATAAATCATTAAACTTAATTAAAATATGAAAAATTAAGAAAGGTAAGTATTTTTATTCAAGCGAGTGAACCCAGCGAAATAAATTTTCATTTCTTTATATAGAGGAAATTCACCAATTATGAGAATATAACTATAAAAATAAATAATATTGATTATTGATTAACTTTTTCTAATTCGTTTTTCGGCATTTTAAATTATGTATTTAAATTTTTTATTTTTTGTTTCACTGTACAAATGTGGAGTATTATAAGGTAAGAGTAAGATAAGAATAGGTAAGGGTGCCAGTTACTGTGCCATCCCAAATTACTACATCTTTACATTCAGAAAAACTATCCTTCAGTACCAGAATAAAATTCTCCCTGAAAGAAAAAAACCTTAGTGTAAAAAAAGGAATTCTGCCAACGCGGTAGAATCGTCATTCGGTTACAGAAATCGTAATCTTCTGTTATAGAAGGCAAATCCTTCTGCAGTAGGAAAATTTTACATATATAAGACAAGTTTTATTGATAACTGACGACACATGGACTAATATAAATATTTAAAATAACTAGAGGCTTTTTATCCCATTGAAGTATAAAAATTTAATTTTTACATTATTTGTTTACTTATTCATTTGTAAGTAATTATTTTATATACGATTGTAATTTCTATCGCAATGCAATACTGTATCGAGCAGATATTCCTCCTCTCACAGAAGGAAATACTCTCGGCCCTATTTTTAGCGGAAGATCCTGCTCCTACAGGCAGATTCATATTGGTATGTAAGAGGATCGTTAAATCGTTTTCTTAGTGTATACGTACGAAATGTTCAGTAATTTGACTTAGCATCTGCTTATGGCGTACACTAACAGGGACATTTATCCTACATCAATATAAAGTATGGAAAAATATCTTATGTCGAAAATTCAAGAAGCCCGAAGAAAACGTTTTCTCATTATTTGAGTAAAAATCATCGATCTAATAGAAAGAATACAGTCGCCTATATAGTCTATATTGAATTTCAAATGTTTTATTATACTATAAATTATTTTCTTCATTCCTTTTAATAATGTTTTTTTACCTACATAGTGAGACAAATTTCGCCTGTAGCCAAGTAGCTTTCTTTTCAACACAAAAAATAAATCAATTAATAAAATAAATTGTTTTTGTAATGTTTTAATGCATGTTTATACATATATATAAAAATAAAAATAAAAATATATTTTGAATAAAATAATACTGCAAATTGGGAAGGGTGTAAACTAAATTTATCGAATAGAATTCTTTTTGTTCAGCTATTTCGGGAAGTACAACACTTCTCGGTGACTTAAGTGTGATCGCTTCTTCGACACCCTTCGAAAGTCGACGATCGAACCTCGTCAACTAAGAGCCGACAGGGTGAAACTTGGGGGTAAGGAACATCGACTAAGTTCTGCAAGCCTCTCGACGAACGCTGCCGAACTAAAACAAATTAGCCTGCGGTCCAATGAGTCTCATGAGCAGCTTCGCTCTTCTTGCTTCTTCCGTTTCGTTCGGTACCTTGTCGATAGCAATAGAAGATGAGAAGTTTTGTCGTCGGTAGCAAAACTGTTAAATGGTGACAAACGTTATCAATTATTAAAATGCAGATGTTGTTTCGTAAAATTGCTTTTATATTTTCAAAAATTTAGTTATTTATCCTTTTCGAGTAAATTTGAAATAACTAATATATCTGAATAGATCTTTTAAAAATCATGATCGGTACCAACATTATTTATTTGCGTTATCACTCGAATGAAAATTTTTGTAAAAAGAACATTTTTTATAATTAATACGATTTTTTCTTTTGATTTATTTTTAAGTTTTGTGTATATCGAGATTCAAATAAAGATCGATAAAAATATAAAAGACAATTTTTTTATTGACCTAAATCGGGAAAATCAGTAAACTCGTTGGCAAAATAGAAGTCCAATTCGTTTCCCATTTTCTTTTACCAAAAAATCGCTGTTTTACTGAAAAAAGAGTATAGACTACAGTAAAAGCTCGTTTTAAAAATGGTTCATTACTTTCTTCGTATTCCGGAAATTTCGTTACAAAAATTAGCCCAATTTCAACTACCACAATAAACAGAACCACCACATCAAACCCTCCAAACTTTAGCATTCCACTAAAGCGACTGACCGGAACAAAAGCTTCGCTGAAAAAGCCTCGGTTGCCACAACCACCCGTCAAAAATATCCATCCACCCCTGCACAAAAATCCGAACCGACGCTTTCCTGCAGCATTCCTGTCTTTCTCTCACAATCTCTCTGGAAAAATAAACGATCGCCCGCCGCAGCCGCAATAAATCTGCGCTCCATAAACAAAATAAATCCTCTCCTCCTCCTCGCTCATTACTCGCGCAACCCCCGGTGCGCTTTTCAAAAACACTCGACTCGCTCTGTGCGATGAATTGCAGCAGTGCGGCGAGCGAGCGAGCTCCACGAGAGCTTTCTGGGTCAGTGGGTCAACCCTTTCATCGATCCAGTCGGCCCCGGCAGCGAAAATTATTCTCCCCGGGTTGCCTCTCTCTCACTCTCTCGCAGTCGGCCGCAGTGCTGCCGCTGCTGCTACTGCAGTCCGTCGTCGAATATTTCGCCCCCGCCCCTATCCGCGAGCAAGGAGGACGAATGGCGGGAGCAGTCGGATGACCTCGTTCGTAGCTGCGAGCGACGCCGCGGTGGCTGATTAGTGGACAGGATCGTAGATCGTCGGCGGTGGGTGGGGGGAGGTGGAGGGAGAATGAGGCTTTTTTATGGATGCGTGATGTGTGTAAGTGGAGTGAGCTAATTATGGCAAACGCGCTTCTATAATCTTTTGTTGCGGACGATAGTTCTTCCGCGAGGTTTTTTTCGCAGGTGATGGGCATTTCTCGAATATGTAGAGCATCGGTTTTGACGATTGAGGAAATTTTGGAAGCGTCTTTTCGAGATTAACCATTTGTATTTTTTACAGTTGTCGAATAAATTTTTTTAAGTTGAATTATTTTACCAGATCCGAGCGATAATAACGATGCTCAAATAATTAATTTTCTTTTGAGATGAACTTAATTTAATCGGAATCATAAGAATTTCGATCAGCAATTTCAACATTGCATACATTAATCAAATTGAGCTTTAGTTTAACTGTGAAGGAGTAATTCCTGGAGCATTAAGTAAAAAAATGTACGGTGAACGTGGAAGTTATTTTTATGAGAGAAGTTTATCATACTTAGAAGTTTAAATTGCGAAAAATGATATGAAGACGTAAAACGCAGTATGACGATGAAAATATCACTGAAAAATATGGCTTACGAAAATTAAAATTAAAATACTGTCATTTATTACAACTAAAAATTTAAATTAATTTCAATACAAACCTTTTCTATATTTATAATTTTATAACTCGATCTCCTCTTGTTTATGACTATATAATATTTTCTAAACTACTTAATGTTACCTTATTTTACACTTACTTACCAACGGCTGCAAAATCTCATAAAAAAATCAACCACTAATCATTAAAAACTCATCCGCATTGCTATTCCAGCCAGGCACACGCCCGCCATCGAAACTCCTAAAAACTACTTCTTCCGCCGGAGTGAAGGACGAGGACGAAGTTTCTCTCTCTCTCTCTCTCTCTCTCTCTCTCTCATTCGAAAGAGGGAATTTCCCCGGGTCGCGCACGCTGAATTTTTCGCTCGCGGGGGCTGGCCTTATCTGGAAAATTTAGTGGCTGCGCGCTTTCTGGGGCAGTGGGTCGGGGTTCCTTTTATCGACCAAACTCTCGTGTGCGGCTCTCCTCCCCGAAAATTCCTCGAGAACCTTCGCTCGGGATTGAGCTTATTTTCCGCGGTGACCTGGTATCGGCTCTCTTTCTCTCTCTTTCTAGCTACTTTTTTCCTTTTTTCGCGAGCACGAGTGAGAGAGGTTCGCGCCTTTATTTGGCGGGTCGAGTGCGGCCCCGTTGCCGTCCGCACCCGAGAGAGCCGAGCTTTATTTTTGCACGGAGATGTGAGGCGGTGGCGGGCTGTTGCTAACCAGGTGTGCCACGCGCGCTGCTATGCAAATGCGAATCTTGGGTCGCGCGGTTTGATCGATCGGACGTATTTGGCTGAATTCTTCGATATTGCAGGTTTAATGTTTCGTTTTTATGTCAAATTCAGAAAATTTGATGTTTTTTTAGTAACGATGTAGGAAGCATGAAGGCACGTGAGAATTTGGTGGTTTGAGAAGTTGAAGATTTTCGACTTTGAAATTACATAGATAAAAATTTTATGTTAGGTACGTACGAAGTTATGAAGTTATGAATACTTGACTATATGCACTTTTAAAGTTTCAAATGCTTAGAAGTGCTCTTGGTTTGTTCACTTTCGAGCAGAACTTCAAAGATTTGAAGTTTGTATAACATCGTGTTTGTAAAATCTTTTGAAAGTTAAAATAATCAGATGGGTTTTTAAAGTCAATGTATTACCAATATCAAATCCAAATTTAATGCTACAAGAGAAATTATCGTTGTTATCCAGTTCAAAATTTAGAAAATTTACGATATTTATAAATGCATAATTCTGGTAATAAACTCGATTGATGGTGAAATTATATAATCGCCATTGATACCTCTTGTTCTCTGATCGAGGTGAACAACCCCGAATTAGTTGAATAGCTCTGCTAAAATACCTATGGTAATTCCAGCACCATGATCGTTTCGTTTGTTATACAATTTCGCACGACCGCGATAGAATTATGAGCGTTTATTAACCAAATCTCCAAACGGCTTATGTTGAACGACCGCGAATCAAATTCTGACAAGCTATTTTCTACTAATTTCAAATTGAATGAAATTTCAACGAAAGTAAAATTAACAGTATAAGATTAAAAAAAAGTATTGTACTTTTCAAAATAAAGTATAAGTAGTTAAATGTCAATTTCCTTTTATGCTTTTCGTTTTTTCATTACTATAAACATAAAAATAAAATAAGAAATTTTTTTATAAATATCTATGAAACATAAACCTTTTTTTCTAACGAGTTTAAAAGTATAACACTTTATTAATTCATCAACATAATTGAACTTTAACAATTTCGCAAAGTCCTATCTACCACTGACGTGCTAATGAACAAATTTGGACCAGGCCACGACCCGATATCATATCATAAACTATTTCAGCAGCAGGGAAACCTACAAACCGACGGGCTCTGGGGGTCGCAACCCAATTCTCCTGCCGACCCGGAATTGACCCGCTCCCGCTGCAACCCGATCCCAAAATTCGTCCGCAAAGTTAGCCCTGCCGTTATCTAGGTTCCCTCCCTCTCTCTCTGTCGCTTACACATATACATACTCACACATACAATGGACGGTCAAACACCGCATCGTCCGGCCAGAATTACTCCCAACACGCCGGTGCGACATGGATTTCTAATTAAATTTTCTCCGCTGCGTGTATTATATACCTACGCCTCGTTTTCGTCCGAACAAAACGTCGCATCGCAGCAGCGTTGCTGCTCGATTATTCATTAAAAGCGCATTATATACGCGAGTCGCGTGTGCTAGCTCTATACATATATCGAGTTGCTCGTATATAAAGCTCTGTATTTTCGTCTTCTGTAATATTGAATATCCATTATGCCCGGTAGCAAACTGGAGCAAAACTTTTTTCCGCGTGCGGAACCGCGCCCCGCTGACGGAATAATCGCGTTAATAAATGATCTGCATTATTTATGCGTGCGGACGGCACGCCGCGGGTTTCTGCAGTTGGACTCCTTTTTTTGCATTTTTATTCATAGCATTGAGGGTAATGGGTGAATTTTTACGAATTTATCGAGAAATGCTTAAACGTTTGAATTATTATCGGATAAATACGGTAGACAAGTCGTTATAAAGTTTTCACCAAATCTTTTAATTTATTTTCTGACCTTATTTTATAGAATATACAGCATTGCTTAAGTTTAATAATTGTTCTATACTACGTCAAATAACTACATATTATGGCAGAATAGAATGGTTATAGTTGGAAATAATCATCATACACTCTGGAACTAACTCTTAGAATGCGGTATGCCATCTCAATTTAACTTAAGATTCACAGATGTTAAGCCGACCTCATTACAACCTTAGTCAGCACTGCTTTCAAATAGGTCACGAAGGAAACTGTAATTAAAAACATTTAATTACTGGCGTGGTAACCGAAGTTTGCGAGGAATGAATCTGCAAGGGTAAACATTTTGCATAAACTATTAAGCAACTTAAAATAAGTTTCATAACTAATATACTTTATAGATCATTAGTGAGTACAAATGAAATTGAACTATGATATTGTTAAATCGAATTATAAACTTACACACATAATTTGTTTTTGTCATCTAAAAGAAACTGTTTTATTATTTGCTTTTATATTCACTGATGGGTTTTTCTTATAAATAGTACAGTGAACAAATAAAATTCAAGATAGTAGAATTATATTTTATCACCAAACAATCAAGTTTTAACGAAATGAAAATTAAGCCCTAGAATACACTTGCCAGCGCTATAGATAACCGAATATAGGTTACGACACGTATCTCACGAGACACAGTTTTCGTACTCGTCAGTCTATTCTTGCTGAGTAATTATACAAAGGTGAAGAAGAAACCCTACGAATTATGCACACACTGAAAGAGAAAGACAGGTCACGGATATGTACGTGCCAGTCGTAATTTAACAAAATTTATCATATTAAGATAGGTTAAACTGCTTGCTAAAACTGATCAATTATTTTATTTTAAAGACCTTTTATTTATGATAAATAAATCATAGATTCATTATGTTAACCTCACAATCAATATTGTATAAGAGTAATTCATTAATAGTACATATAATCTAAAAATATTTATTGTTTAACTCGAATATTTATTACTATTCAGAATTGTGCGGGAATTTGTTTGACGTGTTTTAATATTTGAATTCACTTGATCATTTATAAATAGTTTAGATCTATTCTTTTATGCGTAAAATTCCAGTGGTTTCAGTAGAAGTTGCATAGTAGTAGTATAGTATAACACAAAATTAAAATTATTTTAATCGCTTGAAATTATTGCCTATACCATATGCAATAATTACTTTATGGGATGTTCAAATATATTCTTACAGTTATTGTGATCATAATAAGATATCTTTTCGCCTAAGAATATAAAGAAAGCTAGTAGATTTCCTATGATGAAAATAAATATCACTCTCTTTGATATTGACACATTTATATTATCGGGGTTATTTTTCTCGACAAATTTAAAACTGAAAAATCTAATATTTCCATTTCCAATCAAATTTTCGTTATCTGAAAAATAATCTATTATACTTTGTTCGAGCCAAATTTTGATAAGCCCAGCTTCGCTACAATGCATTAATATTTCGCTAAATCTTCTAATATATGGGAATGATTTTGAAAGAAATAAAGATGCCATTCCACAAAAGAGTGGTTCTTTTACGGATAAATGCCTTGTTCTAGAACTTTTACGATGCAATTGTATTAAAGTAGTTCCCATGATCATTAATTTCACATCCGAGGACGTCATTATTTTCTGCGTTAAGTAAAGATCTTACACACTCATTTTCAGACATATCTTTTGATTTTCGGTAAACGAATAATTCCCGTATAATACTCTCATTCACGTACTTACAATTAGTCAGAAGTTGTCTAGTATTCATAGTTAACGATGGCGTAATTTCATTTTTTACAAAATCTTTTAAAGTTTCTATATTTATAAAAGAAACTTTAATATAATACAAGTGCAATAGATATTCTAAAAAGTACACAGACACAAACCCTGAAGCCACTACAAGAGAAATAAATAAAAACATATCAATTATATGTTTTACTCTTATATGAAGAGGCTGTCCAATCAGTACCCGTATAATGTTGAATGCTGTCCACATTTCACCATACAATTTTGATGAACGATTTAATATTAATGCAAGTACAATTAAAGATATTATCCATTGTATTAAATTTTTTAAATTATGAGAAACTTCAACTGATATCGTTCCGGATTGTTTAATTATTATAGTTTTACAAGCAATCCGCAATGGATAAGTTTGTTCCCAACCAACCTTTATTGAACTATATGGACTAATAAATATATTTGATGCAAAATCGATAGTATCATTATGTAGATGTTCATAAGCATTGATGTGAGAAATATTTTTTATTGTTTGATCAATATCATTTAATTGAATATTTCGAATCCTTAAGGTAATCGAAAAATTTAAAGTTTTTGCTATCGTATTTATTATAGTAATATCGGAACGTTACAGTCTTTTCCATGTATCTTGATTTGTACTGTTTTTATGCAACATTAATCTGAATGAATTAAGAAAAAATATTGTCTTTAATGGATATTGGTATAGATTTCTTAACTTATTTGGAAGCAAATCCACTTTGGGAGAAAAGACTATTTTCCAATAAAGACTAAGAAATGGATTATAATAATGGATCATGACGTTGGCTGAGATAGGATGTTTGAAAAGTATATTGGTACCATGATATCTTAGTTGAACAAATTCAATTACAGTAACATCCAAGAATTTATTCACCCATAGCAATTCAAAGAAGTATTTAAGGTCAGTACTTTCTCCCAATGTAACTAACAAAATAAGGCACTTGGGGTTTTCAGCATATTGAAGTAGTAGCATATTTAAATACATAATATGTGCGTAAAGATCTGAATTTGTATTTGCTCCACTATAACCGGCTAAAAATACATATATAGCACTTTGATGAGACTTTGAATGGATAAATGCTGTCGTACTTAAACCATTTCTATCATGTGTTAGCTTGTTCTCGGCAATGTTCATGATTATGCAATCAAAAGTTTTTAACATCTTTTTTGTTAGTTCCGTAATGATAAATGGTATATTTTTAAATACATTTATTATTATTTTTTGATTGCCTGAGGACTTTTCTGATAAGTTAACCGTGATATAATTTATAATATCATCTTCATTATAATTACAAAAGACACAGGATAGAGTAAATAAATACAATAACAGGATATAATAGTACTTGAATGTCATGGTTTTACTATTTAAGTAACGAATAAACTATGAATTCGTGGTTGACACTAGAAGATTCGTACTGTACTGGCATGATCTACTATGAACATGTTTCTTGTATATATTTATCGAATAACTGTTTAGAATTGCCCTATCCCCGTAAAGTAGGAAATCTTCTAAATTTACTCTAAATTTAATGTTAAAAAATAAAAAAAAATAAAGTTTAAAAAATACTCGATGGCAAATTAAAACATTTTCTAAAAATTTTATTTTACATATTGATTTCTTAAAGTTATAGCTTTGAAAAAATTAAAAAAACTTTTCCGAGTCTTTCAAAAATTAGTTAAACCTTTTAAATATCAATTTGCTATTTCTGAGAAAATTTTTTGCATTTATTTGAATGTGTGTGTGGATGTGGGTGTTTTCATTCTTTGTCCTACAACTTTGACACGTGGTAAAATTTATCTTTAATAAAGTAATCATATTTTATGTATCTTATAATATAAACTGCCCCCCCTTTCTCTCTCTCTCTCTCTCTGTCATTCTACTTCAAAAAAATAACAGAAACGAAATCATTTTTAAAGCAACAAAGCTCGCCAAAACCGCGCTAATTTTCTGCAGCTCAGTTACAAAATCATGCTCGCACTAGCCCCATATACCATATCCCGCAGCATCTATCCAGAAGGGCCCGCAGTATCTCTTTACAACTGCACCATATACCCGCATATATATGCGTTGACTAAAGCTCGTAACCGAGAAACTCGCGTGCTTGCCTGCAGACAATGGGTTAATGGCGAACACACACACACACACACACACACACACACACACACACACACACACACACACACACACACACACACACACACGCGCGCGCGCGCACGCACACAGAGTCTAGGCCAGCCGCGAACTGTCAATCAAGCGCGACCTCAGACCGCGTAGTCGCACAAAAGCTCGCTCGTGGTGTGCAGCTGCAGCTAGAGCTTGCGGGCCGAGAGAGAAAGAGATAAGAGAGAAAATGGGAAGGAAAGAGAGAGAGAGAGAGAGCGAGAGAAAGAGCTTAACCCGGTTTCCCTCGACAAAGACAATCGGGTTGCGGCCCCGTCGTGCGCGCGCTCCTATATACTATGCTCTAGCTCGAGCTTTTTCTCGTCGCCGTTTCAGACTTGCTGTCCCTGCGCGCCAGCGCCCGCCTTATGTTGACTTTTTCATGTTTCTAACTTCTGCAAGATACTGCGCTCCAATTAGATTTCGCTGTTTGGTCTAGGCGAGTCATGCGCACGTACGTACGGTGTGAAGCACATATTTGCATGCGCCACGTAAACTCTTTTCTGTGGCTAAATTATCACTTTAATTAAGGGGCCTGCTCTTCTTCGGTTTCTTAAAATTCGAGATACAAAGGTGCGTTTGAAATGCGCATTTTTTTAAATTACACTTTAAATTAACACGAATATAAAAAATTGTTGTAAAAAATGTGGTTAATCAAATTCTTTGTCTCAATTTCATTTTATGCGTCTTGTTTACTGAATAAGCATGATATTACTAAAGCCAACAAATTTGGAGAATTTTTCTTAATATTACTTAATATTAATTTGAAAAAAAAAATTATTAAAAAACCTGACAACAGCCAAAAAGAAAATTCCTTTGTCCGCAAGCGGCCAAAACCGGCCTACGGCCCCTTACTTTTCCTCTTTCCTTGCTGCAGGTGTATTCAGCCCTCTTGCTCTTTTCTCATTATCTCTCTCTTTCTCTCTCAACCAACGCTACTGGCGCATACACACATACACACACGCGTGCGCGCGCGCAAGCTCATGCGAGGAGGGGAAACTGGAGTAGAACGCTGCTCCGGAACTCGCCTCGTCTAGCCATCACTGCACACATATATCCACACACGCACTCTCTCACACACACACACACATGCATACATACACACACGCGCGCGTGCGAGAAAGGGCCGTCGCGAATTTTAGGTCATATAGTTAATTTACTATTTAGCGATTTAGCCGTCGTCAACGGCGGTATCGTCGTGGCCTCTCTCTCTTTTTTTCTTTCTCAAAAGGGGTTTTCGTGTTTACACTTGGGCTTTCATGAAGCGGTATAGAGATGATTAAAAAACTTGTGTAATTGGGAGAAGAAAATCTTGTTGGAGCAGCCCACGGCGGGTAACCGCTCGCTTTTCGGCGTTTCGGGGGGGGGGGGGAAGAAAAAGGGGGGCTGCGTCGAGGTGTACGTAGAAATTCAATCAGCGCGGTTACGCGTGCGTGAGTTATGGGGGTTTAATGAATTCCCCCGACATGTTTGCGCGCGTATTTCTATGCTTGCGTTAATTAAGCGTCATTATGGTTTAGAAAAAAAAGTTATTTCTGAGAGTTAAAGATCGCAACGAAGTAATTTGAAGGGTATAGAATACGTATGGACACGGAGGAAAAGCTGTTTGGTTCATAATTTATATGCTCGAGATGGAATGGTATACGAAACTTATTAGCAGCTGATGATTGTATCATATACATTTATTGCGTCAGTGTAATCATGAAGTAGCTTTGATCATGTAGTTAGAATCGTAATTATGGTAACTAAGTAATTAATATCTGGATCATACTTACATATCTACGTATAAAGGTTCTTCAAAAATTAAATTCATAATCAACATTATAAGTTTAATAAATTTTTTATATTACTACATCGTGATATGCTTATTAGATATCCATTACTATAGGTATATAAATATAACTTTCTAATGGTTTGCTTATTATTATTTTTTTATTTATTATTTTTTTATAACTGGGACATAACTTTCAATACCATAAACGTCTATATTTGCCTCTTTGTTATATAAAAAGCTCAGTTTATTTCTAGCCTACTATTCCCACATGCATTCGAACGCCATCGCCGCGCATTCACTCCCCTCTCGCCACTTCATTCCTTTCCTACATACCCAACGTATAATCTACTACGTCTATAACAAGTCTTCCCCGTCACATTCAGCTCTCAACGAAATTAAAGCTCTCCACATATACATTCCCATACTCGCGTACACATACTGCCATCCTTTTCACTCGTCGAACATGATTTTAAGGAACACTTCTGCAGCACGAAAAAAAGGAATAAGCGAAGAAACCGAGGCGGGCGTGGATAATCCATACGTACCGGCACACAGGGGTGCGCTGCCAGAGAGAGAGAGAGAGAGAGCGCGCGCGAGAGAAAGAGAACGAGGGGAGGGGACTGGAAGGAGGGAGGAACGGGGGCGCGAGTATTGATCCCCGGGTGAGCAAGCGAGGCTCTCTCTCTCTCTCGCGCGCGCGCTCGCTTGCTAGCTGCGTGACACATTTACCAAAAGCTCGAGCGAGCGAGCTTGGCCGACTCGCTGCTCCACTTTCCGTGGAATAGTGCTGTGCAGCGCTGCCACTATATGCTGCCGCGAGGGAAAAAGAATCTCCGATGTGTGTGTGTGGGTATGTGTGTAACGGATGTGTGAGTTTATTTATTTTACAACGGAGGGAGTTTTGGATGTTTAGGAAGAGGAGGAGAAGGAGGAGAAGGAGGTTGGGAAATTGTGGATGATTGATTTTGTTAGGGGCTGCGGGCCTGGAGTTTACCGCGTTGGTAGGTTGAGGAGAATTGAATTTCTTACGTTCGGTGTGGATGGATTGTTTTCCGAGTTGGAATGAATGGGATCTCGGTTTGAAACCACTATTAGGTTTCGTAACAACAAATTGTTTGTAAACGTTGCACGTATACTGGAGTTTCGTATACTTGTTTATGGTGGATATTATATTTATTATTGGTAATTTTTTGATCTGTGATGGATTATGGGTATATGGACAGCTTGTGTTTTGCCAATAAATAATGCCACCAGTTTTTTTTTATAATTGAAAAAATTGAGATAGTAAATCATATCTCTAAAATAACGGAAGGTCCTATAGGAATATTTTATATATGTAATTTTATGCCACACGATTCTTTTCATATATACGCTGAGCGATTGGAATACATGTTGAAAAAAAATGACCAATGTAAATTTTTACAAAAAAAAATATGCATACTTCGCACCTGAATTTTCGATTCAACAACGTTCACGAAATTTGATTCCGTTGAATTCGCCAGAGTAATATAGGTAAGTAAATGGAATTTATTTCGTAATGGTTTCGTATTGTAAAGATTCTAATATATTTTAATTAATTTCCACTCTTATAAAAATCATAGCCGGAAGTAGTGGCTCGACTAGATGTGATTATTTATTTGGAAAAACCGCCAATATTTGAATTTTTTTAGATTGAAATTGTGTAGTCTTAAATTTTGAAACTCAAGTATTTATAGAACTACTATATAATTAAAATGCAATAAAAACATTTGATTTTTTTCTTGAAGTATGTATCTAATTCTCTTATCATTTAAACTAATTGAAACTAAATTATACTGAAAAATAGTGTTTATAACCTCAAAAACAAAATAGTACGCTCCAAACGTGTTTGAATTTTGCTGGTTTAATATACTTTTAGTATCATATAAAAATAATGTTTATATTAAAAAGTTTAAATGATCAAAATTCAAATTATCTACCTATATTATCATATTGTAGCTACTATTATCTAGGTTAACATTATACGCCAATATTTATCGAAAATCAGTAGCGATTTTCTTTTACATTTAATTACAAATTGTTCAACACTCGACATCGTGTACACAGCCACTTAACACTGCGAACAGTATAACATAAAACACTCAACTCCGTAGTCGTGCAGCATTAAACCCCTCTCTCTCTCTCTCCCTTCCTCTCTCACTATCTTCGATTTCAATAAACGGCCGAGTACTCAGCGAAAATCCTCGTAAACGCCGAGTGAGAGAGAGAGAGAAGGACATTCCGCAACGAGTCCGCAAAAAAAGAGTCCGAGCAGGCGGCCGTTTCATTACGGCGCGGCTCGTAAACACAAACGACAATCTCGTTTCGCGAATGCCTTCTACCTCTTTGTCGCGCGATAAGCCAGTCCGCTGCTGCTGCTGCACCTTATTAAAAAATTCCACGGGAGCTCGTGCGCGAAAAAAATGTGCCAGAGGGGAGAGAGGAATTATATTCGGCGTTATGCGCGGAATCGCAGCGTTCCCGTCGTTTTTCGTTGCCAGGGTGTAGTATTGCGCGCTCGCGGAAGAGCGGGGCGAGAGAAAGAAGAGTGGATCCTTGCGTGAACGGCATATTTTTGGTCGTTTGTGTGGATTTTTGGTTGGTAAATTAAAAAACTTTGTGGCCTCATATTTAAATAGAAAAATGTTGTTACATGGGTTTTAAATAATATTCTTATAGATAACGTTTTCAAAATAATGATTTATTGTAAGAAAATAAAAGTTGTATAGAAGGATTAAGATATTTATAAACATAGATTTATAACAATAATTTCTAAAATCTGAGAAAGTCTGTGAGGTATTCTTTTCAAATAAGCTAATTATATAATTTAGCTGAATATAATTGTACGAAAAATAAGTGACGCTTCATGTATTTGGAGTACTGCAGAGAGCATATAAGCTCACTAAGACATCATAAGTAAAATATTGAGAAAAATTATTATGAATTTTCAAATAATTCGTGTTCCATGGATATATTTGTCGACACTTTCAACTTTACCAAGCTTTCTTCCCAAAAAATACCACCTGCACGAGAGTATTCATACACACACTTCCCCCTCCGCTATATCATCCTCTCTCCATATCCTCGCCCCAACTCCAAAACAATCTATCCCTCCCAAAACTCGATCAGCCCGTAGCCTCCCAGAAATTACACCGGAATTATTTACAACGTTCCACAACGCGACACCACATACACCCACACGTGCGTGTCAATTCGGGCCATTATCCTGGAATATTCATGAATCGAGGCTCACGCGCGAATGAGCGCGAGGACCATCCTAATGAACACCGCGTATCTAGGTGTATACATGTTATTACATGTAAAATGCAGCACGGCAGCAGTGGGGCGTGAAAAACTACGGAGCGCGCGCATATAAGCTTATTGATTGGGAGGGAAGACTTTTGAATGGGTTTGCAGAGGCGATCGATTCCGGTCGTTGTAAAAGTTGGGCAAGAGAAATCAAGGGGATGGTGGTCGACGAGGAAGTTGGATTGGAAAGGGCTGGCTTCTTTTCGAATCGGCGCGAGCGTCAGATGTAGGAGACGTTAGGAGAGCCATTAATCAGGTCGATTGGACGTGGGATTTGAACTTTGTAAATTGAATTTTTGTTACTTTTTCATTGGAGAATAATACACATCATTATCCAACAATTATAAAGTATGTAGTATTTTATCTGAAGAAATAACAGAAACAACCGTATTGTATTAGCTAAATGTAATATGAGGTAGGTCATATGCTTTCGTAGTTTTAATTAGTTATACACACGTACACCGCGACGTATCTCATATGTTTTCTTCTCGTTTATATTTTGAAAATGCAACCAAAATAAATAAATAATCTTAATAATTTATTTCTATGTATAGCCAACATTACACATAACTACAGTAAAGAAGCAAAGTGTACAACATACTAAATGATGCATCGTATATGTACGTATCGTAAATAATACGTAATAATACATATTACATGAATTATTACGTGGAAGGTTGGCTATAATTGTGGGACTTTAATAATATATACGCGCATTAATGTAATTATCAACAACCGTACTTTATTTTTTTAAATTAATTTTTTGTAATAATTTTAGGTAATTTTCTTAACCAGCTTCAACCTTCAACTCTTTTGAGAAAACAATTATTTGATTTTGATTTGTGATAATAATTTCTAGAATTATTTAAAATTATTAGTTACATAGTTATTAATATCTCAGTATTCAACTCTATTTCGCAATATCCATTTTCTAGAATTAATTACTCGACTAATTTTTAGAATTGAGAACACAATATAAGGAAAACTGCAATGCGCGTGGTATATTTCACAGAACTAAATCGTATTTTTAATTTTATCTTTTTCTCTTCTTAATATTGCACTCTGTACATATTCCGCTTTTTACCTCATCTAAAGCACATAATAAAACTCCAAATCCTGCTCGAAAGGTTCTGCAATATTTACCCATGTTTCAATTTCCAAAATGAAATCCTACCAACAAAAAAATACAGAAAAAAAATCTCAAATCCCGAAATCATTGCGACAAACGCTCTCCAAACCTCAAATCGATTGCCACCCCCAATCCCTGACACACGACCACAATCACCACCCAAAAAGCTCGCTGTAAAACCTTCTATAATTCATAACCATCGTCCCTCAAAAAACAATATAAATGCATATATATACACACAAAATTTCCGCGTTTCCTTGCTGCGCGCAGCAATGATTATCGCCCGTCTCTCTCTCTCTCCCTCTCCCTCTCCGGGAACGCTGCCAAATGGGTCAGAGCTTGGGCTAGGATTCCCCTCTGTATTTTCCTGCGCGCTGGAATATGGCACTATACACGGCTTGCGAGCGAGCGAGAGAGAGAGAGAGAGAGAGAGAGAGCGAGAGAGAGCTCCGTTTTCTTCCCTTCGCTCGCGAGCGCGCGTGTGTTTGTAAAGGAGCGAGAGGGGGCGGGGGGGGGAGGGCGACAGCAGGCCAGTTTGATCAATACTCGCTCCGCCGCGGCGGCGGCGGCGCAGCGGCTGTCACCGCGCCCCCGCCCCCTTTCCGAGCAAAGAGAGAACCGCATGGTAACAGAGGGAAAATCGAGGCCTATATACATATCTCTCGCTCACTCGGGCCACGCCGAACTCTCCGCTCTATTGCTTTAATTAAAGATAGCGAAGTGGTGGTGAATTTTATATGTTTTTTTTTTACTTTTTTTGGGAGGTTTTGGGGAGAGAGATTTTGGGAGTGGGTGAGCGTAACGCGAGGGTTGCAAAGCGGTGTTGGGCTTTTTCGCTTTGCGGAGAGTAGCTGGGGTGGATACATGGCTTGGTTTCAGGTTTGACGTTATAACGGAGAAACGTGCCGTATACGTACTATACTGTTATTGTGCAGGTTTTATATTTCTATTTCTGAATTGAGGTAAAGGTTTTATTTTGTACATAATCAAGAGTCGCGATATATTATTGAGTGCATAAATTCGACTAACAGTCTCGCGTGTTCGCGAGATATTTCTTTAAAAATACTAGGGTGCTTTCGTAGATTCTAATATTGTAAAATGTGGGAGTAACATTAAGGTTAAATTGTTATGCGTGTTCTGGGGGAATAACATTCAAATTGAGGCATTTTTTTCTTCTTTCGTCCTTTTTTATTGTTATAATATTTATAAGTTTATCATTTCTTCGGACATTTTTAATTTCAAATCTCACGCGCCATTTTTATAATTTTAGAAATTATATCTCGATTGCGTATAAATTATAATTTAATTGATTTTATCTGGAAATCATTAAAGCTGCAATTTAATTAATTCATACGTGCATAATTCAATATGAACAAGAGATTGATTTTAACATTTTATACTTCCACTTTATTAAGAAAAGTTTAATTAATCCCCATTCAGCGATCAAATATTCAATATTATCTTTGATAATATTATACTAGCGAATATGAAGTCTATATTTGCATTGTAATATTCTTTTAATTTAAAAATTGAGTTCGATTTTAACCTTCTAATAGGGCGCGCTGTTTGCTATATTTAATTTTCAATTCTCTGTATTATTCCTGCGAGTACTATTAAAAAAAAAAAAAAAAAATCAATTAATCTGTTCCCATAAAATATCACCAGTTCTTTCATTTCTTCATTTGTTGAATGTTTTATTATCTTATTACTTTAATTTTTGCTATACCATATATATATAAATACTGCGTCGATTGTTTGACACGTTAATTAACCCTTAACATAATTCATCTTCATTAAAACATCATTTCACACGACTCGTTACCATCACTGTGAACCTTACCGTATACGAACCCCATTTGAAAAAATAAATCCCACAATGTATAACAACCACTCCATCATCACTCCGTCGAGTCACTACGACGACCCTAACTCACGCGCAAGAAAACCGCAGCAAACCTCGCTCGCACCTTCTCCGCGCGAAAAACATCAAAAGCGGCATGCGGCCCACTTGCGGCCCTGCCAAGAAGCTCCGCAATACACCTTATACCCGCAGCACCAGCCCATGCGCACGCTTACGCAATAATTTCCCGCGAGCATGCGCGTGTCCAGCGATCGTGTAAGCCTAATGAACGTAGCGAGTGACGCCCGTACTTGGCACGCGCGCGCGCTCGCATAAGATTTTCCGCGACCTGCACCCAATAATTTTGCCGGGTTTATGGGTGAGCTAATTAGAAAGTCCTTGCGAAAATAGCCATATGAGAGAGAGGGAAGGGGGGTGGGTTGAAGAGTTGGGCAATTAGCGAGTTCGCTTTTCCGCTATGGAAGGCGGTGTGCGGTGAGGTGGTAAGGTGGGTTTACGTGGGGAGCTTTGGTTATCGATTATAATTATATAGAGCGAAATATGTGGCTGAGATAAGGGGTGAGAAAATTCAGGGTAATAAAAGTTATAAGTGCAGGTGAAAGTTATGTTTAAAATGATGATAATAAAGTTCGAAGATTTTTGCTTTTTGATAACTGCTACACGTGCAGTTGAATATAGTCGAATATTCATCTTTCACATTTCTATTGGTATTCAGATGTCACGTATAATATCAAACGTTCTATTTTGAATAAAATTTTTCCGCGGAAACTTTCAAAATTATTCTAAAAATTCTATATAATATATTATATTTCGAAATTTTTAGTATACAATTCTTAAAGAGAAATAGAAACTGTATTTATATGAATAAAGATTATTATTGTCTCTCCGAATCAGATTCTATATTTATATGCTAAGTTGTAACTTAAATATAATTTTTATTTATTGCACCAATGGCACACACTTGAATATAGTCATTATACTTAAAATAATATATAGATTATATACTATAGTAATTCAACCGACCCATTCATCAGACAGCTAATTACAATCAATTACGACGATGGACATTTTCCCATTCCTTTCAAACATCGCAGGCACTCGAGACTAATTTTGCCCCGTCAAATTAGAGAAAGGTACATTACGCAAGTGTGGCAACCAATGCCTACATGCGACTCCTTCAATTTTGCACTGGTCCAATTTGATCGCCGCAAGTCAACCGCATATCCGCGCAACTTGCTTTGCCAATCATGAAACTCGTGCGGACTCGCTGGCGTCTATACCCGTAACAGTCGCCTGCGTCTCTCGGATTCTCTCCGATGTATATCCGAAATTTGTTTATATATAATTATGACATCATATAAAATTTAAATAGACCAGAGAACTCTGAAAAAGTTCACCGTGCGAAGACTTAAATTTGTGCTAATTGAATGATTGAAAAGAACGTTCTAACGCCATTTAGGTATAGGAGCAATGATTGAAACTAATTAATTTTAAATCTATATTTTTAAAATCAATTATATTTATAACGGGTGAGATGACCATTATTTTAAATTCGAGATATTATTAATTAAAGGTTTTTTTATTACTGTACTAATAATAATAATAACGATATATCCTTTGAAAATCCGCATCCAACTGAAATAAAAATTCTCAATCTCCCATTCCACATTTCCTTATCTTTCTTTTACGACAAAATTCAATCAACAAAAAATCGCACAACCAGCCAAACCAACATTTCTACGTTTCCTTATTCCTTAAAAAGCACACACCGTCCGCACCCCAGCTCCTGCCCGAACGCCAAAACCGCTCGACTAAACTACTACCAGACGCCACAGTCTCTACCTCCACACATACACACACGCTATATACAACCCCAAAACCGAGCCAGCTATCCTCTTTCGCTCGCCGACGCATTGTTTGCTCGTGCGGACGCCGCAAACGCGGGAACACGAAACAGTAGCGATAATTCAGAGCCGCGGCGGCGGCGGCGGCGGCGGCCGATTTAACTTGCAAAGTGGTCGCGCGATGCGTTTCTGCCCGCACTTTGACCGGGTTATGTGTGCGCTACTCGCGTCGCGGTCGTAAAATCTCGCGCGGATGGAGAGCGCAACTTTAACGATCGCTCGCAGCGTTAGACGTTTGCACAAAAAGTGGGGTAATTTTGATTGGTGCATTCGCGCGCGTATTCTACAGCGAGTTCGTTTGCGCGAGTTGGACGAGTTGGCAGAGAGAGAGAGAGAGAGAGAGAGAGAGAGAGAGAGAGAGAGAGAGAGAGAGAGAGAAGTTCGGGAGGTTTGTGGATTTATCGCGGATTGGGTTGATGTTTGAAATTTGTTGGAGTATAATTGAGAGTGATAGGAGAAAAAGGTTGAGTAATTGAGTAATCAAGTTTTCGAATTTTTTGGAAAATATTTTATTATTGAGGTTGGGTTAGATTTCTGTTTTTTTTTCCG
>JAPYZO010001292.1:0-21399 GCA_030522905.1 Torymus flavipes | reverse complement strand
GCCAATGTTCGCCGATATTCAATACAATAAAGTTCTATCGATTAATCTCTAGCAATATTAACGATGGATATTCGTCTTGACTAAGGGATGCGAGCCAGTTAAATCTAGAGAGGTATAGGGAAAGAGAGGAGAGAGAAGTGCGAGAGAAGAGAGGGAAAGGGAGAGAAGTGACTGGGACTACACACGCCCTCTTCTCTTTTCCCGCGGCCGCACAAGAGGATGAAAAGCTCGTTAATACGAATCCCAATTTCTCTTTCTCTCGGGGCCTCGGGCCGTCCTTGTACCGCTGTGAAGAGAGATAGAAGGAAAAAGCATTCCATTGTGTTCGATTCGCCGAGAGAATAGGAGAACGCTTAGAATGAGAATAGGATTTTAAGCAGAAAACTTCTTTGCTATCCCACTCGAACGCGCTCCACTTTCCTGCGATTCACCGCGTGCTCCTGCTGCCGGTTCCCCTTTTCCTTTCTTTCCTTTTTCGAGTCCGAGTTTTCTCGTATAACCTCCTCAGCTGATAAAAAAAGGACTTCGGTAATGACGTAGGGGTGAACAGTAAGACAGAATCAGTTTTTGGTTATGAACCATGAGTGCGGGATAATTAGTCTGCTTGACGCAAGGATGTAAAGGTCGTTCTGCGTGAATTATTCTGACCACTGTCTGCTACTTCAGAAATTGGTACTATGCTAAATATAAAAAATGAAAATGTATAAAAGAACTTTTTGAACATTATGTAACTAGTAAATATGTTGTTATCTTTCATTATTAAATAATTTATAATAAATATTATTTTTTTTTCTCGTTTCATCTCCCAGAAATCGCTCTTTTGCGGAAATTTGATAAGTTAATTACGATCGTGTGATATCCTTGTGTAGTATTTAACTTACTACATTACTATATAGCAACGAAAAATGCCAGAAAAAATAATGATCATCATCTTTATTGTATAGAATAGAGTAAAGAAATTATAGTTTCTTAATATTTAATCTATATTAAAGGGATAGAACAGAGTGACAGCGATAAGAATATCAAACATTAATTATCTGACAAATCTGTCTCATTAGAAATACAATCCGCTAGCAGTGACATGTGACAAGGTCAACATGCTGAACGAATCGACAGAATAATATTAGCACGTGGCATTACAATATTTAAAGGAATTTATAGTAGACGATAGACTAACAATAATTATTACTAAATTCGACATTGAAAAAATTCAGTAGATATTTGAGTATGAAAAACGGCTATCAGTGAACTAGTGATGATTCTTGCAAGTACTGGTGTCATAATTTTCCTGCTATGGCGGAAAGTGATTATGTATTCGAACTAACAATAACCTTATGGATTTTATACTTAAAACATACAAAGTTTGAAACCTTACTTTCAAACAAAAAAGTTGAAGTGACGCTTACTTCTCCAACTGCCAGATTATGCTCAGAAAAATCGTTGTTAGGTGACTGTTCCTTTTTCCTACACAAATATTGCCACAATTTATTGAGTGTGTAGTGGAAATCCATATCAGAAAGTCACGATGAGCTTGAAATTTTATTTTAAGCTAAACCTCACTACAATTGCTGCAGGTTTTTTCTGGTGACATTTTTGGCGTCTCTGTCTCTTCCGTCGCTCTTCATCATACCTACATGAATTTCCGATTCAGATGCGCCAGCATCTTACAAATTCATGGCAATCGCTTCCGTTTCACATCTGCGGGTGCGCGTCAGGAATACGCTCTGGCGACACCCGGGCCTAGGTACATGCTTAATGTGAGCGCCAGGCCCCTTTCCCTCTTCTCTTTCATTTGAATTTCGCGACCGCGAAGGAGCTATATTACATTCGCTCTCACACGCCCAGGCAGCCAAGCAGCGCCGGGATTCAATTAAACATTGACGAAGACTCGTCCTCTTAGATAGGTGGGTGGCAGCACGTTGATCTGTCGTCGGTAAATTATGGTTTATAAAATTAATTTTATATTATTTATTAACACAAATTTATTTTGAAATTGCACTGTAATACTTATTTTTTATAATGAATTGAAATGTTATATAAAAATGAAGTAGAAACACAAGAAAACGTATTTGACGTAATTATAAAAAATTAAATAATACAGATACTTCTGTATCTATATTAATGATTTTTGGAGTTTACTAAAACGCAAAGAAAAGCGAAAGAAAAGCAAATAAATCTGCCAGTAAATGCGGGAGAAGTAAAGAAAAATGTAGTGAGTACGTAAAATAAGTAGATAAGTAAAAAATTCATCAGACGTTTGTAGTGAAAATTAAGAAAAATTCCTTTATTATCCCTCAAAGAACAAATACTTTCATTTTCTGTACAAATTTGCGATTTAATTGCATCAAAATTATAAAGGATTTACTACACTTTGCTTTTAAAAAGCTTTAAATTTAGATACCAATCATTATTATCTCTAGGTACAGCTCTTCGAAAGCTACATAAACTAACTTTCAAGTTACAAGAACATCCGTTATCTTAATTTAGATAAATCATTATTATCCATAGAGCTCTTCAAAAGCTATATGAACTCCTTTTTTTAGTTTTGAACATTTACTAAACGAACGGATATTTTAAGGTATATTTCTTGATAACACTTGTAACAAATATTAGCCTGCACTTTTGAAAGTTACGAACAGGTAAGAATTATGTTTGAAACATGTCTAACTCTGTACTTAACTGCGCCTATTACTATTTATTTGAAGATACATAGAAACAAAACAGGATTTGAAGTAATACGATGGCAGAAAATAGCGTAGAAAAGGCAACAACGCTGGTACTTTGCTCGGCGGTAGCCGAAAAGCTTCCTATTGGACGCCGGCCAGTAAAGTTTTTCCTAACTTATGCCTTTTCACCGAGACCGAAACAGGGCGAGAGTGGGTTAGCTGCACAAAATACGAGGCGACAAGCTTTCTCTTCCTCAGTCGCCGCAAAATACAGACCTCCGGCCTCGTACACCGTCTCTGTGCGCGGAAACAGGAAGTGTCGCTAGTTCCGCTTTCACTTACGTTTTCGTATTTTGCTGTGCTCTCGTCTTTTCTCATTTAAAAATTAACCTAGTACTATCAGGGCTTGATGAAAGTACAACGAAATGTTTTCTATTACAAAAAAGAAAAATGTAATTCGTATTTATAGCTTGGAAAAGTTAATTTTCGATCCTTTGAATTCTTATGCCTTCGAAATCCTTTTATGGTTTTATAAACTTGGACAACATTTTAACCATCCAAACCTTTTTAGAATAATTCATTATATTCATTTAATTTGCAGTACATGTAGTAAATAATTAAAATTTGTTTTGCCATCAGTCGGTTTTGATTATTAAATTAAAATATGCGTGTGCATGTATCCGAGTGTACGTGTTTTTGCATGTGTATAAGCACATATTATATAAAATTAATTTGTAAAAGTGAAATTTCGATTAAAAAAAAATGAAATAATGGCCATATGCATCTTTCCAATAAACCAATATATGGAGGGATAAAAAAGCGACGCACTCCGATATGCCCAAGAGCAAGCAATTTCGTTTTTGATTGATTAGTTTCTTTGCGTCACGTCTGATTGATTGATCGATTGTACGAGCGTGAATAGCAACTTCGAGCCCCAGCAATAAACTGGCAATCGTATAATCACAGTAACCACGCCATGGTGCTGTCTATCCTGATAGCCGTACATAATATATCCCAGTAAAAGATTATAAAATTTTACATTGAGAAACATGTCGCAGTAAAATTTATTATCTTTGTAATAAAAATTATTACTTACATTGTGTAGAAATCGCGGGATATACTCGACTTTTAATAAATTTTGATATATTTACTTTAATAAATGTTACCTACCTAATAGTTTTTACGATAAACATGCATGTAAAAGTAGATGTTAACACTCCTATAAACTGTAGTAAAAAGAGCAACTTATGCAGTATTTTATGGGAGTATTCCGAAATGCGGAAACTGCAACATGACTGTTACCGACGCGGCAGGGTCGCGTCAGGAGTGCATACTCTGTAGCGAGTGGCTCCAAGCATAGCAGTAATAAAACTGTTGTGTCATTTGGCATTCTATAGCAGAAACGTTTTGGGAAAACGCTTCGATTGAAAAGGATTGTTGTACATGGATAGTTTAGATTACAAATTTTTACGACTCTTTAGAATACAATTTTGAAATACGATTGTTTAGAATAGCATGATGATATATACGATACTTTAGAATCGAATGATAAGATACGACATTTTAGAACGAGAAGCTCATTTAGAATAAAACGCTGAGATACGACTCTGTAATTAGGAGAAGTCGATGTGTTAAACACAAACTTTGTAAATTATATGAAAACAAAACTTTTTACTTTTTAACATTTTTATGTTGAATGAATTCCTGCTTCCTTAAATTATAAAAGCGATTGTAAACGCATAATTTAGCCAGAAATGTAGGATTTTTCGAAGTACAACTTTTTCCTTTAGTCATCATTTTGTAGAATTAAATCCCCAGAAAAGCGACTAAAAAGTCGCCATCGTCCAACAGCGGTATACCAACACATCCGACATTACAGCGCCCTCCTTTTCGGGTTTCTTCGACGAAGGTGCCCATCCCGCACCGCATGTCGTATTTATATCTTAACATTTTCGGACTCGTTCTCCCGCGCGCTTGTGTGCGTGCTTCTGTGGCCTTTATGTATATTGTGTATAAAATACGATTTCAGTTCTGACCTTTGCAATTATTGCTATAAAAGCATGTATTTATTTGTCATCGGCAGAGGATTCTTATACATATCTTCAAACTTCTTAGCCAATTAATAAAGTTGTAATACTGCTATTACATCATTGGATGCGTTAGTAATAGTAGTATTATTATTCTTACCATCATCAGCATTGACTGGTTGATCTGGATGTAATCTCAAAGAGGAATTCGGCCAAGAAAACGTTGTATGTCGCAGCACTGTTTCCATTCCATTCCTGGCACTGCCCAATGCTCCCCACATCTTCTCACAGTCATCATAAGATACGGATCCATTTTTATAAAATTAATTACAAAGTCTTTCAAAGTCTTATACATGCACTTAGTTTTCTATAAAGTTATTTACACAGTCTTTCAAAGTGTTATATGCGCAGTTACTTTTTTTTATTACATTGTTTAACATTGCTGCACGGAGCCTTTAAACTGCTCTTGCCTCTGGGACTTATCCAAATGCAATGATTTCGCTAGCAAGTTGGCTTTCTTATATCTAGGTTCCCCCACCACCACCCATCGCGAGCCGCCACCACCGCAAAGGACTGTGATTGATTTACACCTGATTAGCTCAGCCGTCTGCTACTAGTGTCGCTACCATCGGTTCTTTTTCCAGCTAGTGGCGTTGCACTCGCATGAATATATAAAAAGAGGTGTTTAGGTTACGCTTTCATTTCAATTCAAGATAGAGTACATTGCAGATGTTCAAGGCTTCAAAAGTCGTAACGAGAAAGAGTTTATTTTTAAAAAGGTTGCCATAATTTTCCTCGAAAAAGATGCTACTCCATCTGTATTTCTTTTCTTATCATCTCTCAGTTGGATCTATCTATAAGTAAAGCCGAAGAGTGAGAACCAATGGTTGGAGTTCAACTATCTGGAAATGCTGTAAAGTTCAGAAGAAATTCCTTACGAGCAAGTACCCAACACTCTTCAGAACGTTCTCACCAATGCCGTAAAAATCTACGAAAAGGGTGTTCGGAAGAGATGGTGGCTCATGAATATATTTCCTAATAAATAAATATACAAATTATAATTTACTCAATTTACTAATTTATTTACTAATTAATTTTTTTTCTAGGATAATTAACAACATTAAGGACTTGGGATGTCCATCATTGAAAAAACTTCCTAAGGAATTCATTCTATGCTCACAGAGCACCGTTGGACGAAAATCGCTGGCCGCGCATGGTGCTTGGAAAATCTATGAGTCAACTCACCTCGTGCAACTCTAAGTGCTCCTCCAAAATCTAGTTGGGTTCCAGCCCACTTGGGTTAACTACCCTCGTGGTATTCTAGGCCCCTGAACCTCTGTAGGGGTTCTGGCCTACCCGGAATTCCAGGAATGGACCAGAAACCTTACTGTTTACCTACTTTGTTGTGTAACTATATAATAATAGTTTCTTAAGAATCATGTGATGAATGTTATTTTGAAATAAATTGTACCTACATCTATAGTAATAATGCAGACTCATGTTCAGCATTTGAAACTGTATACATTTATTCTATAACTTTCTTTCTTCATCGCTCAACAGCTTGGCATTGTTATATTTTTTTTCTCTCTCTATCGCTCCTTATTCTATAATCCGAGCCAATGTGGAACGGCGAGTACGAGGAGTTAACGAGGGAATTTATGTATTGGATACACACTCTCTCTCTCTCTCTCTCTCTCTCTCTCTTTCTCGTGATCTCCTTACACATATACACATTGGATTAATACGAGGTCCGCGAATATCCCGTCAAAGGCTGTTTCGTGCTCTAGGATTATCGTGGGGAAGAATTGCTTGACGCGTCAGCAATAAATCAACTGTGCCAGCGCGTAAGTGCGTGTTAAGTTGCGTTAAGCTCCTTTCAGATATTTATGCTCTTTGATAGGCTTTCAAATGATGCCAGTTACGATGCTGCCTGTCGAAAAGAAAAAGATAACTTGCGCGCGATCTCCTCTTGATGCGCAAAGCCCTGATTATGTTCTCACGAATATTCCATACGTTAAGTCGGCTCCTACATAGAATCTTAATACCACGCACAAAAAATTGTTATGAGGCCTCTCTTATGCTTTTGAATTTCAAGTACAGTGAGTAAATAACAACAAATTTATTTCTGTTTAATCTTTCCAACTTACTTCTCTCCTTGAACAGTTACTTATATCACGTAAAAACTGCAGTAATTACTTTATAAGAATTAAATTATGTATATTTAAAAAAGACAAAAAGAAATTAGGGAAGAGAAAGAATAAGAATGCCAAAAACAAGACGAGAGAATTGGAAAAGATAGGATTATTGACATTGTAAAGAAAAAGAGCTGTTAACTACTTTAGCAGAATATTTTCTCAAAAAACTAATTCATCTAAATTTATCCTATATTATCATTAAAAAGTTTTTGTTCACCCCCAACCCCGCAACCCCTGCCAAATAACTTCAAAAAAGAATATTATTTCACGAAATTTTCTTTATTTTAATTTTCGGGCACTAAAAAGACTAGCATATCGATCAAAAATACATTTTTGAAACGTAAATACACTAATTTATCATGCCCATCTTCAATCAGTGTAATAAGTGGTTAAAATTTTAATTCAATAAATAAAATATTATCTAAAAAGTAGAAACTCATTCAAAAATTAAAAAAAATTTTTTAACATTACGTTAGTTTGGTATGTTTTATTAAGCGAAACACGGATTTTTTAACAATCCAGATGCAATCATTCATCTTTACAAGACGTTAGTTCTACCAAATTTTAAATATCGTCATATTTCCCGCAAACGATAAATTTGTTGAAAGAAACCAATCTAACTTTTGTCCCACTTTTCAGGGAAAAAAGTGGCCATATTTGTTGAGATGGGAATAAAAAATATTTTTAATCTGAAATATATTTGGTAGTTTTACTCTAATTTTGTTGGCAGAAAAGGAAGGCACGCAGATGGGTGGATGAAGGCGAATGGATTATTAAATAAACTTTAGAACCCAAGTAGCCAGGGGATTCGATTTATTTTCGAAGTGTTATTATATTTCAATGGTATTTTAGAGATTTTATTTAAACATTAGATTGTGTCAAAATTGATGCACGCAGAGTATTTTTATTTTTGAATAAAATAACCTGTTTTTTTGATAAATAATTCTCTGCTGCGTGATCATTATTTTATTTCAATAGGAAAAATGTTAAAATATGTCCTTTTTCATTCACCCGCGTATCGGTAAATATCGTAAAATTTCAGTACAGTGTTTTATTGATCGCTTTCAATTTTGATTTTAACATTAGCGAAAATAATAAAATACATAATTTTTTGGAAACGTACGGCCCCTGGATCACTTCTGCAAGTGCCGCCTATACGCCATGGCGTATTCGGTGTATACCTTAATCCGCCACTTTTCCTTCATGTTGACGTGATTCAATTTTGAAATTCAGAATGGCGGTATTCGGAACCGCGTCTCAAAGTCGAAAAATTTAATGAGATATAGTACTTTTTCAATATAAAAATTAATTTATGTTATATAATTCTAAGGGAGTTATCAAGATATAAAAAATGAATCTTCTCTAAAAAGCGCGCGCAGCGTGCTTGAACTGGCTAGTTTTAACAAAAATAATGTGTTGATGGAATAAAATCAAATGTGATATAGAAATAAGTAAGTACAAAGTTATTTTATGATTCGTGATGCTGATAAATAAAGTCTGATACGTAAAAATATTTCAAACATAAGCTGATTTTTGCAGATTCCTAAAACATTATTAATAAATTCGTTAAAATTATATTAGTATAAAGTGCCACATGGGTGGAATTCAATAAAAAATAGAAGTCTTAATGGTTACAAAATACGATATCACAGGTAAAACTTTTACCTAAACAGTTTTAAAACTTGTATAAAAAATTCAAACACTTGGTAGAGGATTTAAACTGGGATTCCAGAATCCCCGCGAGTATAACACACAAAGCACCTTAAATAAAAACGGCCGTAAAATAAAAGAATTTCAAAGAATTTGCAGCTGCTCTCAAAAGAAGGCCAATTTATATATTTTGCAGAATTTTCTACAAATGATACCTCGGCGAAGAACCATTCGCTCCCTGTCTCTTGCGCCCACGCACAAGGCTGAAAGTGAGCTTTAAGCCCTACTTGGGACTATGCAGCTCCTGCTCTCCCTCTCTTCCGCACCTATAAAAAATACGTCAAATAGCGTCGTTTTAACGGCAAAATGTAAGAGGGAGAAGCAACGAGAGCGAGTGAGTGCGAACTTTTATGATCGTGTTTCCAGGACGCCTTGCTAGCGCACACAGAAGAAGGGAAGAGAGAGAGAGAGAGAGAGAGAGAGAGTCGCGATATCGAGTTGAACATCAACGTAATGGGCTGACTCCCTGAAACGCCTCGTTAGCGGAAACCGTTCCCCTTCTATATCTACGTGTGTGTGTATATACGAGAGGAATTAAACTCTTGTCGTTGCGCCTGCGTTGCGAAGGGAATACAGATTGCGCGGCGGGATAAAGCGCGCGACGCGCCCGATGATTGCCAACTTTCCCAGCTACGCTCTAATGTGTACCGAGCACGTGTGTTTGAAGTAGAATAGGCACGATAAGCGTAATAAGTGAAAATCGAAGGGGTTATTTTCGACTTGGTGATTTTTTTTCCCTCTCAGAGTTGTGTAATGACCGAGGTCATTTTGTACGGCACTTAGTGGGTATGCTTTCGAGGCGAATGGCTGTTTTTTTTTGTGTATTTTGCAGCCAAGCCGCGGGTTAATGAGGTAGAGGTAGAGAATCGCGACGAAAGAAAAAAGATGTGAAATTGGGTAAACATTAATTTCGATAGTCTAAAAGGCAAAATAGTACATGGAAGGTGCTTAAAATAGGAGCTGAAGAATTTAATTAATTTATTTTACAATTTACTTTTGAAAATTCCAGCTCTCTAGTCAATAAGCGTTGTATTGAAAAAAAATATATATTTAGATTATAGATTTAATAACTTTGTTTTTGGCTGACTCCAAAAAAATACTGATAACAAAAACTGTATAAATATTAGTTACGTAGATATAAAGTTTTTTAGTGAAAATGGTATTTAGAAATTTTTAAGGTAAAGAAATCGATTAAGAACAATAAGGTGAGAAAATTTTTAACTATACTAACATTTATGCTCTGCAAGTTTTCTGGAGAATACGATGAATCCTGTGAACAAATGGTAAAGGAAAAAAAACGAACTTCATTCCAAGCATCGAATATTTATTGAAAACGTATCGTTATATATACAAACGTATTAAATACACATGAACATTTATACAGTATCGTCGGTACTCGATAAGCTGTCAATAACATTAGATAACTAGAAACTATGATTAGCACAATACAATGGTTTGTCATTATTTACAACCCATTTCTCCGGATATTTGCACGCGTTGATTGCCATCCCCTGTTTTCATCCCTGTCTGTCAGACTCATGCGTATGTGTATGTATCCGTGTCGGTCTGCCCGTGTGCATGCATTCGCTGTATATGTACATGGAGAAGCGTGCGTGCGAGCAAATCAGAACGTAAGTGTGAATTTGGGTATGACTATATGCGCATGTATTCGTAAGCGAGCGATGTACGTATATATGTACACGCTACCTGCATTCGAGGTGCACGCCTATACATACATGCGCACAAAATGTACGACGGGGATGGACAGAACCAATTCGTCAGAAATCCTGATGCCTTTTTTACACGCATTCACATGTTGGTAATATAATTTTTATAAGGCGCTCCAACAGATATTTTCGATTGAATTCGTTTTTCTAAAATATTTAGGAATTTCATAAATAAAAATATTGTCAGTCTTATTACGAATTTAAATATATGATTATAAGTATATATAAAACATTTTTTTACAGAGAGTTGCAACTGAATTACTTTTTATAATAGTTAAATAATATTGAAGTTTCAGCGAACACTGATTGACATTGTAAAATAACATCGTTTATAATATTTTTTCAAATCCCGTAATCTATAATTATGGTTGCCATAAAACATTGTTACAATTTTTTACACCTAAAAGACCTCGTAGAGATTATGTATTTTTCGACTACGTATTGATTTATTTATTCTATATAATATCAAAAGAAATAAACATTCAATAAAAAGGTTTCAACATAGATAACAGTTTTGAGAATGAAAAAAAAATGGTTTGCTATGTAGTGTATACGAATATTAGAAACCCTCCATGTGTATATATATGTGTATATATCACTAATAAATGGTACAGAGTATAATGCACGCAGCGTGAAGCTTCAGTATATTTTTTCATGCTGAATAAATTCGAATATTTACAAAGATTCTTTATTTTTAATATTTCGGAAAGTTTAACCGTTATCATAAATATTTGAACTTTCAGTATATTTCGCTCAATAACCATATACTTTCTATATTAAATTTTTTCTTATGAAAAAAATCATATGGACTCTTATGAAATAAAAGAATATAACATTTTAGAAGGACTCTAATAACATTTCAATAACTAAGATTATATGAGTAAATACATATCATAATGTTACTCAACGAAAAAATCAATAACAATAAATGATAAAGTAATTAAACTTTCATGTACAATATATTATATGATTCATCACTGTGACGTTAATACTTCCGCTTAAAGGGAATGCATTAGTAACTTACATTTTATGGAATATGTATGGCAATCTATTTTTTTACATTATACTTTTCAGATATTAACATGTATATTATTGAAAAGTCAGTGAAGGAAATGAAAGTTGATTGGCGCAAGCTTATTCATTCATATAATGAATTAATAACGTCAAACTATATAATTTTTCTGACTAATTGTAGCCTCAACATTAATGCAGTTCAAAGGATATGAAAAGCAAACTTAGCAAAGTTAAGTAGCTTCTCTTTTCTTTCTTACATTTTTTTGCTAAATATTTACTTTTTGTATAATACTAATATAGTGCAAGATATAGATTAAAAGAAAATTCAATAAAAAGGGTATTACTTAAAAAACACTGCATAAAAAGTTCTTAAATATATATTTCATTTATATCTTTCAGCTATGGTAGGAAGAAAAGGTTCGTAAGAACTAAGTGCATAACATTTGTTAAATCTAATGCCTGTGATGCAACTACGCCCTTTTATTTTACACATTATGTATACTGTAATTTTTGTGGTATTGTCAAACACTTACACGTCTCAGTTGAACGCATATTTAGCTTAAACGTTTACACATTTTATTATTTTGGATGCATGCCCTACACTTTAAACTTGAAATTTTATAGTCTAACCATAAGTATTTAAACTTTACATCCGACGAGAAACATCAAAAAATGAATCCTCGGTTTTTTAACAATTATATGGCAGTGCAAGATGAAATTAAGAAATGCAAAAACTGCTTCATAAAAATTGATTTTCTTTACTAGAGTTTTTTTTTACTATAGTTCTATAGATAAATCATTCTTAACTCTTTATTTGAAAGGTTTAATAACGCACATCAATTTTTCTTCACATTCCTCTACAATATTGGTGACATCGGTGTAATTGATGCGGATATCAGTATAATCATACTTTTACATAATTACAATATCGATCCAATTTTTCTCATCAATAATAAGATCGATTATATACTACATGAATGTTTTTTGCTTTTATTTTTCATAGTAATATGTAAACTCTTAATTTACATTCTCTCGAGTCCGTCTCAATCAATGTTTATTAGATGCATTTTTACCATATTAAAACAAAGTTTGGTTCGATTGATATAGTCCCCTTCAATTATAACGTGATTTAATGGTTGAAGTTCAAGAAGTATTTTATGAGGAAAAATTAAATTAAATATTTATCAGCTTTTCTTACACGCAATATAAAGTAAACTTAGTTGCAGAGAATTGTAATTTGTAATCGATGTTAATATAATTTATTCTTGAAGATTAAATCAACCGTTATATTTTAATAACCAATATGTCTGAATAGTTTGAAATACTAATATTTACGTCAACTTAATTAAATACTTTATAATCATAAACATAAAATAACATTCTAAGTATAATTAAGATTTAATTGAATGTCGTACAAATAAAACAAACTTTATCCCGTGAATGATAAGAAAATCTCAAATAATAAAACAAATAATCAATTGAAGCTCAAAAAAAAGTTTGTAGTTGACAAGGTAGATGATTAGAAAATACTCGCATAGCTTAACGTTTACGCTAACACAAAATTTTTATGAAAGAAGTGAGAAAATTGATACGTTATGTTAATCTATGAGGTACCCGGAATCTTGAATTATTTTTCGGAGCCCCAAAAGTGACTTTTGCGGCAGTTCAACGGTTGAAGTAAAATAAAATTCATGTACGTACTGTTACGCACCCATGGAATTTATAACTCGACAGAAGCGCTGATGAATTCTTTTATTTTAATCCTTCAAAAGATGCTAAAATGTTTACATAAAAATTACATATATAGGCATGTTTTTACCTCTAATAAAAATCCCATAAAAGTTGGAACCCATAAAGTCGTTTGAAAGGTGAAAATCGCGTAACTCTGCACGCGAGTCATAATTAACAACAGCTTCACAAACGTCAAACTTTTAATTTCGAAAACCGTTCCCCCGCGCAAAATCCGCACTCCAGAAAATCACTCCATCCGATTTTCAAATTACGAAACTTCCCCGTAAGCCGCGAAATTCAGCGAGACCGGCATGGGAACGGGAGTTGGAACCGTTACGAGGAGAGTATAGGAAGGGCGCAAGCAGACCGAGAGAGATAGAGAAGAGAGCCATAAACGGTTCGCGAGCGAAGTTATAAACGCAACTGTGCGCGGACTGAAAGAGAGACGCGCGAGCGCGTGTAAACGAGTCAGATCGAAGGGGTGGGAGTGCGGGGGAGGAATTGTGCGCACAGCGCTGGCAAAGGGCTCAAAAGCGCGCGCGTGTGTGGGTGTGGGCGACGCGAACGTTAATTACATATATTGCCGGCGTGCGCGCGCCGCGAACGACTAGCAGGCTTACGAGAACGCCGAGTTTACAATTGACTCGCACGGTCGCGCAGCTGCGGCCTCGCCTCGTCCCGGAGCTGCCCTTTTTTTGCCTTCGTTCGCTTCTGGGAATTATGTGCTTTCGCGCTTGCGCCGCCCGGCGAGTATAGTGAGACGCGGAGTTGCTCAAGGCCGTTGTTTTCTGCTAAGGGAAGAAGACAGGGGTAATTTGTTCTCCAAAGAAATCTGCGGGATTTAAAGATCGGCTGTATGAACAATTTTGTTGTTGTTGTGAAGATTCTATTAAGTTTTGCATTATTTTAATTCAACATTTATAAATGTTTAAGTGAATACGAATTAGTACGAAATAATGTGTCTGTCTGAAAAGAGTGAAGATGTTATTACGAAATATAACTAATTGTTAATTATTATCCTTTTGTCTACAATTAATGCAAAATATCCAATGACTTATTATCCAACGTACGAGGGTATACATGCAAATAAGACTTAATGCAACAAAATAACTTTGAACGGTACATCTCAATTATCAATAAAATATTGAAAACCAATTTCAATGCATTTACGCAGAATGACAACAGCTGTTCTCCATTAGCATGTCTCGCATAAATGATAATTTTCTTTTCCCATTTGTAAATCCCCATCGCCTCGTGTAGTATATATTTATATAATATCGTCAAAGGTTATTCGCACCGAGGTGTACACGCACATACGGTAAATACGATGGCCGCGCGCACAATTAAAGACTACACACGCGTGGTATCCCTCCCGCGCTCATACACATTTAAACGACGCTGTGTGTTTCGCATGCTAATGCGCATCCCACGCGTACGAGTCTCCTCTCCTCTGAAGTGGCTTTCGCCCCGTTTTTCTTCGAGCCCTCGAGCGCGCGCGCGCCTCTCTCCTTCCCTCTGCTCGCGTACGCGTTATTACGTCTTTTACGGCCGAGCGACAGCGCCGTAAAGCTCCCTCCCGCCGGTGAGCGCTGCCAGTGGCGCGCGCGCAATTTGCCGCTACGGCCGAGAGAGTGAGAGACCGTGTGTGCAATCTAGCCCCGTAAAGGTAAGATTCGATTTGTATTTTTGCTCACATTCAGCTCTCTTCGCTTGTTTCCCCCCTGCTATATTCCCCGCAGCAGCATGCAGCTCTCTTTTTTCCGCAGAGTTCGTTGTCGTGTCGTGTGCTCCGTATTCTCGTTACGCGCGCATCTTTCGCTCGCTTCTCCGCCCCCGGTTCTGTATCTACTGCTGTATTATTTAAGAGTTCGCTACGTCGGAGTTATGTTTTTGCCTCCTTTTTTTACGAGCTTCGTAATTGATTTTTTAGTGCTAGCTCTTGCAAAAGAGGAACTTCGCCCGAGAGTAGTTCGGTTTATCGACGTTCCTTTGACGTGCAAATATTGATTTTGAAGTATTTTAGAGCGCATTGTTTTAATATTTAAGTACCCAGGTATTGTCGCCGTATTAAGAATAGGCTAGACAATTTAAAAAAAAGATTTGATAAATATATTATAAAAATAGAAGAAAGATTTGTTTTGAATAATAATTAATTCGTGGTTTTAATAAATAATATCCAATAGATAAATTATCGCATATATATATTGAAAAATAGGGTAATATATTACGTACTAAATTCAGAAAAAGAATTAACGCTATGCACTTTGTTACGGATGGATGCATCGACTCGTAACACATTTATAAAACTAGAAAACCAAAAAATTAAAAAATTTATTTTAATTTCTTACTTTAACAGTAACCCATTTATTTTAAAATTATATCATCGTTTACTCTTAAGAAAACAGTTAGTTCAATAAGAATTATAGTATAATTGGATTTACCGAGATTCAGTAGTAAAGTCACGAACAGGTCAGACAAACAATTTTTCCCTTACTGCGAAAATCACAATTATATGCTTTTTCACTTTTCTCAACAATGTTAACGTCGAATTATTTTATATTCCCTAAAAACCAACTCGGATTTCGTTTATATTCGGCACACGCGCCTCGTAGAAATAAAATCTGTGAAAAACGAAAGTATCCACTTCGCGCGATACTTTGGTAGAAAATATCAGATTTAAAAAACGAATATTCCCCGCGTGCCATTTCTATTACGCGCAAATTCACTGCTTTTGAAAAATCCAAAATCTCCTCCTATTTCTTCTTATTCTCATTTTCCTCTCTCTATTTCAACGTTCCTTACTCCGCCGTTCTCGCTTCACCTTTCTTTATATCCCTTCCCACGCACACCCGCATCGTCTACTCTCACATACGCTCGCACCATCGCAGCACTCCTTCTTTCGCCGCGCGCCGCACGTATGCACATATAATGGGCGCACGTGCGCTCAAATAAGGGCCCGCGCGACAAGTGAAATTTATACTCGCCCCGAGGATTTCTTCCTCTTCCTTCTGCCTCTCTCTCTCTCTCACCGGCCAGAATTTCCTCCCACACTCGCGCGAATGCTAAAATAGGAGGGGACGAAATTGGCGGCGACCGTCAGCGCGTGTGAGAGGGAGAGAGAGACGACTGACAGCGATATGAATAAGCGCGATCGCGGGAATTCCGAGGCGACCATGTATCACGCACGTCGCTGGTTTGTCTTTTCCGAGGCGCCACGTCGATGAGATTCGAAGGAAGAGCGCGCCATTTTGTTATTGCGCTGATATATTACGAGAGACGTGACCTGTAGCTCTTCGTCGGCCAAGCGGCGAACGTATGCGCAAAAGTTGACAGTATCAATTTTTGGTACGAACGAGGCAGGATTTGTGCATTTATCGCGGAGTATACGCGCGCGCTATACGCCGAGGAAGAAAGAATCGGTTACGAATGACGTAGCTGCGACGAGTGATTTATGCCCTGTGTGCTTACACGTCCGTATATTCGTCCGCGTTGTTGCACACGTTAGATGCGTTCGGAGATGCTGGCGTGATTTCTTCTTGTCACGGCTATCGTCGCACTTGAAATGTCTAATATCACGCTTTGTTGATATTTACCCAAAACCTTTTAATTTCGTTATTTAAAATGCTACAATAGTAAAATAAATGAATGTGTATAAGTAAGGATAACTTTTATAATAAAGCGCGCTATTAAGAGATGTATATAAAAATGCGAATGTATGGTATATATTTTTATTTACAAACGTTCAGCAGAATACTTTGTTTTTCTTTTTCATTTATAATAGTTATATTCCGCGAGTGAATTAATTGAAGAGATGCCAAAGTAAGAGTATATTTAAATTAAACTCTCGCAACTCTCGAAAATTCCCCAGTTGATTAAAAATTTTACATTGAATTAAAAAACAAGAGATATTTAATGAATTTCAACATTGTTCTCTCTGCGAAAAACATTTAATAAAATTCAATTGCTAAAGTTAATTACGGATAATTACACTCGAGTCAGTGAATTTCGAATTCTTCGCAATTTTTAACAAACCGAAACGAAACGTCGAAAAAAAAATTAAATCCCCCCTTCCGCGAATTTCGAATCATCCAAGAAATTATTAGAAACCAATTCCATTAACTCTACCGTAAATAATTTTTTTTCGCACGTCCATAACACACGCACTATGTACGGATACGCTCACGCACATTCGCGCGCTGTTCTCGTCGAAACAAGAGCCGCGCTGCTCTCAATCCACAGCTCGATTAACGTTGACACCGGGCCCGTGTTGTAGCATTCGCTCGCTCGCGATCTGTAATCCAATATGGCCTGCACAGGACTACATGCTCACTCTGCCTCCCTTCCCTACTTCCTCTCTCTTCCCTGTTTTTACGTTATTTCCAAATCAATCGAGCGCGAATTGCTCGCTCGCGTCGCTAATGAATCACCATTGTTTCGCGGATTTACGCGCGTATCCCAGCGGCCGTGGCCGAAAAAGAGCTTTGCGCTCGTGCTCTCTGTCTCTCTTTTTCTCCGGTATTTTCGCGAAAAAAAAACGCGCGAGTTTGTCGTCCGTGTGTGTGTGTGGGCGCGTGGGCATGTAGGTATAAGTACACTTTTATCACGAGCGCGGAGGGCGTTAAGGCGGATTTACAACGGCGCTCGTGTGATACGAGCGCGCGTGCCCAATTTGTTCCCTATATGTATGTACGTGGTATAGAGCTTGCAGGCAACGCGTGTTTTCATATATGTATGCGACCGACCTATTGGTATTTTGCTGCCCCAGGAAGTGTGGAGATGGCCTTTGACAGTGTTTTTTGCTGTGTTTGCGCGTGGATTTGGGCCGAGGTGAGTTAAAGGAGGTTTATGGCCTGAAATTGAAAATTGAAAATAAAAATGGGTGACGTCCGCGAGCTCGCTGTCGGAGGTCACTGGGACAGAATTGATTTTCAGAACTCCAAAATATGACTTATAACGCTTGCGACACATGTAGTGCCCTGACTGATTACTATACTGATTACTACGATTTATTGTGGTGCAAATTCTTTTGTTGTTTTATGTAAAATGATTAAACATTCAACATTCAACAATATTTACACGAATACAGCGCTATTCGACGGTTGCCCTTCTAGCAATAAATCATACTATCTCCAGCTTTTTAATTTAAGATTTCACATTATTATGACGTTTTCTATTGCTGCTATGTAGGTACATTCACTTTCAAGCTTCCAACATTCATGTTCTGCCGCACAGCTGTAAATCAGATATTCTGCTGTATGGGGCACTCGTTCTCTCTCTGTTTCATTCTCTCTACTTCTCTGTCTCTGTTTCTCTTTTAGAAAACTACGTAAGTAAATGAAAGAGAGAGAGAGAGAGAGAGAGAGAGAGAGAGAGAGAGAGAGAGAGAGAGAGAGAGAGACGGGAGGGGGGCAGCGAAAGAAAGACCGAGAGATTCACAGCGAAAAACATGCCAAAAGCGCGCTGGAGCGCGCTCGTGCGTTTCGAATCGACATCGTGATGCTTGTTTTGTTTTCGTTTCGCCTCGCGCAGTATTTTCGTCCAAAAAATAAAAATGCGATTGGTAGAATACTCACCCCTCTCCACCTTCCCCCCCCTCTTTCTCTCTCTCCCCCCCCCCCCCCTCTCTCTCTCTCTCTCTCTCTCTCTCTCTCTCTCTCTCTCTCTCTCTCTCCCTCCATCTACCTATCTCTCGCTCAGTGCAGGAGAAAGGGGGAATTCAATTATTCAAGTCAACAAGATAAAACGAAATCGGCGATTCATCGGTTTAAAAACGAACTCGGTGTTGCCAAGAAGTTTTCTGAATGATTTAAAGGTATTGGATTCAATCGGTACTATATTAACATAATTGGTACGGAGAGCATAGTTCAATGTTGCAATGCAGGCATATACTTCAATGCACTATTATATGAAATAGAGTGTTTAAGACGAGCTATTTTGTGTATCCTGTTAAGAGTATCTGTGTGGTTCGTATTTGTTTTTATTTTTAACTTTCTAAGTGCACGTTGGGAAAGAGGAGCAGTTCCAATTTTCCCCACTTTTGCAAGCCTCATATCGATTTTTTGCACTCGTCTGTTAGAGTGCTCTCTAAAAGAAAAATTTAAAAAGTCGTTTACTGATACAAAAAAAGTGAAAAATTTGCTAATTGTTGAGCAAATATTCACTTATTGAAGTACTGGCATAAACTTTTCACTGCGTAATAAGTGAATATTCACTAAAGAATTAATGAATTTTTTCACTGATTCGTACTAGTGAATAACTTTGCACATATTCATTTGTAGAGAGTTTTTATGATAAAATATAACTTTATACATGTAAATTTTTCCTTTTAAATTTTTGTAACTATTATAATTTTATAACTTTTGAACATTTAAAAACAACTGATTAGTTTTTTAGTGAGTTGAGTTTCTGCACCATACCTACCAAATACTGGGTATTTAGTTCTTTTTAAAAAAGTATGGTCGCAAACCTCATTATCAACGTAAATTCATCACATGCAGAAACAGGGCAGTTTACTTCTGTCATGATGTTACAGTCAGAGGAAAATAATGATTCATATTTATTTTATGGCAATTTCATAAAAACGGCTCAAAATAGAGATAAAAATTATATTAGAAAAATAACACGCGTACTCGGGTAGAAAAGAGTTCTCAAAAAAAAATGATTTATATATAATTAAATTTATAGTTTACACATTGAACTACGTTCTGATTAAAATTAAATTAAAAATAAATTCCTTAGTATGCATGGAAAATTAAAAGAATCATAGACTGTTGATAAAAAGTATTCGGTAATGCCTACCTTTGAAAGTGGTAAAATAAAAAAATTGCTGAAAGAATGAAAAAAGAATATATGTAGATGAATGACAAAATAATTGATATCAATGAATAATGATTTTAATTTTCTTGACATAACTTTTTATTCATTTACATGGGATACGATTTTATAAATTTATCAGGTAGCTAACAGAGTTATATTTCAAATGTGCTGTAAAAATGCCAACTGACGATAAATAGTGTTCATTAATTGTTGCATCGTTCACCTTTTCAAAATACATTTTTAAAAATAAACATTCAATTTTTCATAAAATTATAAAAAAGAGTTTTACCTTTGTCAACAATAAACTTATTCATATAAATATAAAACAAATAACAATAGTCAAATAATCAATAATAAATAACAGAAAACATAATATTACAAAACTCTTTTTCCATGCTTTTCAGTTATTTTTAAATTTATACATCACACGTAGAATTAACTTGAAAACCAGTATTGTCAATCACATTATAAATACAAGTTACTATTTTTTACAATGTACACAGCTTTCAGAACATTAATAATCGTAGAATTCAGATATAATAGCTTCTCATAAAATTTTGAAAAGTCTGAATTTTCGGTACAATGTCTCATAGAAAAAGCGTTTCTATTTTCAATTGAACACTTACGGAATAACAACACTGGTTCCGTAACTCAAAAGTTCCTTACGAAAAAAATATAAATAAAAAAATCACCATTCAACGAAACGCACACAAACTACAAGGAACGAAATGAAGTTTTATCGAACTCCAAACCAAGTCGCGACAACTCCGTATATCTTGCAATTCTCTCCACGCCAGAGGGGGATAGCGCATATATATATATCGAACGTCGACTCGAGGGCACACGTACATATCTCTTATACATCGGTATATATCGAGAGGGAAGCGCGCGGTTATTGTCGAGCTGCTGCTGCTGCTGCTGCTGCTGTGTCTCACCACCACTATTATCACCACCGCATAAGGGAGGGTCACCACTCTCTCGCTCCCGCACACACACACATGTATTTTCTGGAAAGAACGAGCGCGTAGTGTTATATTATAGCACTCGTATGTATTTTCAGGTGTATTTATGTGAATGTGGATGTGTATGTGTATATATGCGTGTGTGTGATAGTGTTCAGCCGTGCGCGCCTGAGGCCGTGGTGGTGGTGGTAGTGTCGATGCCGGCGGTGGTAGCCGTCGGGCCCCACCAGTTACCGTTGAGCTCGCCCATCATGGAAAGCCGGATGAGGTTCCAGCCTTCGAGTTCTCTGTATCAAGTATCGTTGCGGTTGGGCTTGTAGCCGAGATTCTTGCGCTGCAGGAACAGGTGGATCTCGCGGAAATTCGGCCGGCCAACCTCATTGCGCTGCCAGCACTCGCGCATCAGGTCATAGATCTCCTTCGGGCAATTTTTCGGCAGGGGTAGAATAATCTGCAAATTAGAAGATAATGGAACGTTAATTTACGGGTTTGGATTTATTTATATTTAGGAAGCAAGCCTGAATTAAAATGATGAAAAATTGATGTTTTTA
>JAPYZO010001291.1:0-29362 GCA_030522905.1 Torymus flavipes | reverse complement strand
AAAAATATTTAATGGTGATCTTACTTACAAATTCCTTTAACAAATTAATTTTACTTCAAATTTTCAGTGGCTTCTTTAAAAAATTATTTTATAATTTTCGGTTAGGAAACCAATTATACAGTATCGGAAACTTCACTGTAAATGCTGTATTTTATGTATAATACATTCTTATAATCCTCAAAGAGATCGTATGTTTTACAGAGTTGAATTAAATAAAAAATTTTACTGAAAAGGGACTACTTGTACGTATTACAAACGATTGCTGCTAAAAGTTTATAATTCTTATGAATTACTTTGATAAATTAATTTGACTGATTCGTCTATAGCGGCTTCAATATCATTCTGCTTACATGTTTCTTGTTCGAAGCTAGAAGTGTAACTGACCTCGCACTGCCTTAAAAAAGTGCGGACTATCTAATAAAATATGCACTTAGTCGTATAATACAATGAAAATTGCTCGCTATGAAAGTATCTTGGAATAAAACGGTTACTGCTGGCGTGGAAACATTTTATAAGAAAAAATGAAATAAAATAGCAGCAAACGCTCGCTATTGATTGATAGGGACGACGTGGCACCTTATCCTAAGACTCATCAAACGCCTTGACAGTTTATACTTATCACCCAACAAAGTTGCTAGAAAACATTTCTCCATACGACGGAGATTTCGCGAGAAAACGAACCGACGACTACTGCAGCATAAATATTAATAGGGGTGAATACACTACCTTCTCCGGAGACTCTTCGAACGCCTTGATAGTTTGTATACATATCACCCAACGCCGCTACGAGAAAACTATCTTGTATTATATACATACCATCACAGAGAAAAAACTGTACCCTCTATACGAGACTAAGATGAAAAAGGTACACGTCCTCGATTTACAATTCAAAATTCTGACTATTTGCGGCACATGGCGTCCTATTGTCTGGACATCGAAGCCTCAGTTAATTCTGTACAGTCTTTACTCCTTTTTCTGCTGCTTCTTGATCGTATCGATGACTATACTCCAGTGTCTGCTCCTTGTACTTGCGGAGATTGAATTTAAAAATCTGACCGGGATAATGATTACGGTGCTCACGTTGTTCTCAGTGTGCGTGAAATTGTTCAATTTGCTGTTTCGCAGAAAGGAGATAATAGGTCTGACATTTATGCTGTCGAGGGGCTGGTGCTTGCCGAAAAATAAAAAGGAAGAGACGATTCAGCAGAGGAGCGACAATTTTATGAGGTGAGCGATTGATGAGTATATTCTTTTTTTTTTCAGGTTTTTTTTTTGCTATCGGTAAATCTTTTAAAATGTCAAAATGTCTTTTAAATATATTTGCATTATTGAAATATGTGATAAAAGAATAGTTTTTATAAGCTTTTGATGAAAATCAATATTCTTGTTAATTGAAAATTGCGTATTGACTGATCATCGATTTTATATTTTCGATGAATTATGTGTTCATTTTTTCTTCCATAGATTCATTTTTTTTTTCTTTTAAAGTTCATTATCTTTCCTTGAAAGATTATTCATATGAGGAAAGTGATGTACTTTCTTTCTCTGACATCAGGAAATAAAGTAGGAAAGATGATCAAATGTTACTTTCTCGACTTGGAAAAGTAAGACTACGTAAGAGTATGAGACAAATTTTGAAATATGCCATGGTACTGGCGGTGATCTGTTATTTTATATTTCTCAAAGCCGAGACGGAAAGTATTTTATTTTTATCTCAACTAAAGTGGCCTAAAGTTGTTTCCTTCTTTTAATTTCTGCCACAAAATGCGGAAATCTTTTACCATGCACATGACTGTCTTTTTATTTAAATTAAACATATGCCCCTCAACAAATTCACTCCACCTTTTCTCCGCAGGATCTACTCGATCGTATTGTGCGTGATGGGTATCTCAACGGTAACCAGCATGCTAGTGCTTCCCCTTCTCTTCAGCGATGAGGAGAACGCGTTGCCCGTCCCGATCTGGCTGCCCAGCATCGTTTGGAACAATATTTGGATCGCGTACGTCTACGAGGCAATCGCGATGGTTGCGATTGTGATGGTGAACGCGAATTTCGACGTGGCCATCAATGGCTTAATGTGGGAAGCGTGCACCCAGTTCGACATAGCCAGGCATCGGTTAGAGGAGCTGCCTAGGAGACTGAGGCAGGCCATTGTCGAAGGAAAGACGCCGAAGGAGATGCTGATGAGGATAGAGAAGGAGAGCCTCGAGTTGGCTGCCTTGCATCATAACCATATTATCGAGTGCTCTTTTATTCGCTTTTTTAATAGTTATAAGGTAGCTCGATGTAAATCGGCCACGCATATTTAAACATTTTTTCGTACTGTAAGCACATGTAAAAGATTCGTCAACGTGCACGAGACTTATAGATTTGTGAAGATGCTAGCAGTAAGTTTAGAAAATACATTACAAGAGATTTTAAAAATAATTTGTAAAAGTATGTTTTTAAATAAAGCTTCCTAATGAGATGGGATCGAAAAAATATTATGTAGCCGATTTAGGTCGTTACCGTATTAGAGTAATATTTATATAATATTTATATAGTTTGTAAAAGATACTTTCGTCGAATAAGAAGTAAACTACTATAAGTTACTTTAAAAAAATGATGAAGAAGGTGGTATAAATCACAATTTTCAAGAATAAGAGTTCAACGAAACTACTGAAGCAGGTTATTGTTTTGAAATCATACACAGAAGACAAATTATTTTTAAAATTAGAATCAGTCTTCGCAATCTTGCTGAGCGACTAACTTCGAAGGTTATCCGTAAAAAGAATATACTCTGTCTAGCCCTTTTGTAAAGATTTATATCATTAAGTCGTTTAATTACAAAGTAAAAAACAAAGGTACAGGATTGTGTCTAGTGCAAACCCTACATTTCTATCAATCCTAAATAATTATCCACCGGATTGAGTCTTTACACGTTACTTCCTATTTACGAGATAAGAACCCACTCACATGAGCTCCTATATAGTGCAGTTTTCATTTCGATCAACCCTGTGATCTAGTTATTATTTCTGTTTCTTTTTTATTATTTTTTTTTTTATTACAAAGATGAACACGAAAATGAGCTTAGATTTTAGCAGGATACGCTCAAGTGTAAACTTAATTTTTCTGCGCATATTCCAGATATGCCACTAAAGTGAATGAAGCGATCAACATCGTGGTGGTCGAGCAATTCTTCGCCAGCTGTTTGATCATTTCCATCATCGTCTTCGAGATGTCTTCAAGTCGCAACAACGGACTGTTTTTTTACGTCGTCAACATTCTGTATCTAAGCTGTATACTCATCGAATTCTTTGGCTTCTGCTGGTTCGGAAATGAGATTACCCTCAAGGTATACATATTTTATCAATATTATGCTTATTAAAAATATACCCGATTTTAATAGACTGCATTGAAGAAAATGTAATGTCAAATCATGCTTTAATTTATTTGGCAACTATTTCTTGGCTATTAAAATGGCATCATATTCTCATTTCTCAAAGAATATACACAAAATCATAATGTATCAATTAATTCTATGTAATTTTTCTGGATAAGTTCATCAATTTCAATGAACACAACTTCACAAATAAGCTATCGAATTTCGAATACCTTCGACACTGTTTTCGTCTTAATATAACAGCCGTTATTAATTTTAATTTTCAATCCAGTGCGAGGAGTTTGGACGAGATGTTTACAGAATAGATTGGTGCACGCTGAGCCTTCGAGCACACAGGATGCTAATGTTTATAGTGCTTCGCACGAGGAAGCCCGTCGTGCTAAGTGTCGGTCACTTTGTCGTTCTCAACTTGGAATCATTCAAGAGTGTAAGTGCAGCTTATACCATGAGAATGCCAAATACAGGTACGATGTAGTAACACGTTTCTATGACATAATTTTCAGATTCTGAAAGTATCTTTCTCAGCGTTCAACGTTTTGAAAGAGTCAACATGAAACTGAGCGGAGGCATGTATGTTTGGTATATGGAACTTCTTAGAATGGGATGTTGCTTTTTGAACTGTTGTAGACTTTCAGAGTATTAACTCATTTTTATTAAGGTACTAATAAATTGATTTTAGCTCTATGTAAATATCAAATTTGAATTTATTTAGTACATTCTGTGTTCTCTACTATTGTAAGTGAAATTTAACAGATAAAATAAATTAATAATAAATATAAACAAAATACTACTAATGATTAATAATGAAAAATGATTCCCCAACCACAAATGAACATATGGGCCGTACTTTCCACATTAGGAAAATATATGCGGGCTATATGCGGTTCCGACGCCTTAGTCATATATGACCCTTACATTTCCTTAGAATTTTTTTTGCGCGGGTTGACATACGAAATTTCCGATATCAGGAATAATGTCACGAGACATTTACGAGAGACAGAGGGAAAAGGCAAAGGTAGATAATACGGGAAGGGGTGAGGGTGTGAGTGAAGAAGAGGAAGGGAGTAGGATAGCGGTTGAGTAGAGCTGATAAAGTATAGTAGTTCCGAATCAGAGACAGGTGCATAGTAGGTAGATATCGAGAAAGGATTTAAAGGTGACGTTAATAGCTCTATAGACATCTTTAAAATGACGAAAAAATCGATTTTTTTTATTACATATTTTGATAGGAAAAAAATGGATAAGGAAGCTCAAAGGTAGAAAGAAGAAGAGAGACAGTAAATGGAAAATAAGTTCGCTGGATTAATTGACAATAAATCTGCTACACGTTAAAGTGAATTCTTTCTTTTATTATGCAAAAATATCATAATCAAATTTACTAATTAATAAAATTTATATCAACGCTTGCTCGTATCTATCTAAAATCAATTTTTATTCACACTTTGATTAAACACCCAGCATTCAGCTTGCTCCTGTTAATGAGCTCCAAATATCTCTCCGCACTCGAGAAAAATTCCTTACTGTAACGAACCGTAACACAGTCGCAGAAATCTGCTTCATGAGTGGCACGAAACACCGACGGTAGCCTTCGTTCCAAAAATAACGCGCAATTGTATTAACTTGAGCAAGGAAGCTGCACACACCCTCACTTGATGGGGAAGATTGACGCAGTACAGTGATGAGTAAGAATTGTGTACGAAACTTCAGATTGGCTCTAAGCAAAAAAGCTCTCTGCAAAGGTCTGTAACGTCATAAAAATACATTAAAAGGTGTATATTAGACAATAATGAATAGCGGCCTGCTTTACAATAAAACAAGAAAAATTGGCAACGTATGACAGACAAAGAAAGACAATCAAATTGCTAATTTGATGGTAAAGTAATCTGAAATTCGTTGAAAAGAGGGAGTCAAACGTTGAAAAAAAATAAATAAAAAATGTTTTTAGGATATTAACATAGCATGCATATGTGAAGAATATAAAAATAGTTTTTATTTTCTAATATAATAAGCCAAAAACTTTTTTTTAATTCTTTAAAAGATTGATTTTTTTATTCGGCTGCCAAAATCAAAATCGCTAATCGTAGAACAGGTTTCACATACTTGCCAAAATTCCATCTAATATGTTCTTCCGCTAGTGAGTTATGTGTGATACCAAATTTTGGCACATGATCATTTGACTGATCGGAGGCCACAGGCCAATCATTTGGCATTCCAAATCATTGTCCAAAAAATTCTGACTATCACGACCAAACATATTCGAGGATGAAATTTTTTTAAAATATTTTTTAATAGCATTTTCTAAGAAAATATTTTATTGATCGACTTAATATTTTAATTACTTATTACACCTAAATTTATTTATTATTTCAAAGAAAATTATTATTATATGAAAAAACTAATAAACCGTTTTGTTTTCTCAGCCTCACGATAAATTTGTAAATTAAACTTTTTCTTAGCAATACTTCTTAGAAAGCTACACACAGTATCCGAAGAAAAAAAAAAGCTCAACTTCACTGTTCATGCTGTACTTTATCTAATACGTTCTTAGAATTCTCAAAGAGATAGTATATATTACAGAGTTGAATTAATTAAAAATTGTTATTAAGAATGAAATATTTACACGTATGCGAACAATTGCTAGGTACTGAAAGTTTATAATTTTTTTACTAATTCGTCTACAGCGGCTGCAATATCATACTGCTTACATGTTTCTTGCTTGAAGGAAGAAGTATAACTGAACCTAGTACTGCCTTAAAAAAGTGCGGACTATCTAATAAAATATGCACTTAGATCGTATAATACAATGAAAATTGCTCGCTATAAAAGTATCTTGGAATAAAACGGCTACTGCCGGCGTGGAAACATTGTATAAGAAAAAATGAAATAAAATAGCAGCAAACGATCGCTATTGATTAATAGGGACGGCGTGGTACCTCATCCTAAGACTCGTCAAACGCCTTGACAGTTTATACTTATCACCCAACACTGTTGCTAGAAAACATTTCTCCATATGACGGAGGAATTCTTTTTTTTACGGTAACATAAATTGCGCGTCTTTTTCCTAATTTCGCGAGAAAACGAATTTCGCGAGAAAACGAACCGACGACTACTGCAGCATAAATATTAATAGGGGTGAATACACTACCTTCTCCGGAGACTCTTCGAACGCCTTGATAGTTTATACATATCACCCAACGCTGCTACTAGAAATCTATCTTGTATTATATAACATACCGTAAGAGAGAGCAAAACTGTACCCTCGGCGTGAATACAATGAAAAAGGTACAAGTCCTCGAATTCCAATTTAAAATCTTAACTATTTCCGGCATATGGCGACCTATTGTCCGGACATCGAAGCCTCAGTTAATCCTGTACAGTCTCTACTCCTTTTTCTGCTGCTTCTTGATCGTATCGATGGCCATACTCCAGTGTCTGCTCCTTGTGCTTACGGAGATTGAATTTAAAATGCTGACCGGGACACTGATCACGGTACTTACGTCGTTCTCAGTGTGCGTGAAGTTGTTTAACTTTTTGCTTCGCAGAAAAGATATAATAGGTTTGATGAGTATGCTGTCGAGAAGCTGGTGCTTGCCGAAAAATAAAGAGGAAGAGACGATTCAGCAGAGGAGCGACAATTTTATGAGGTGAGCAATTAATGCTCATTGCATTGTTTTTCTTTTTTTTAATATCGGTAAATCTTTTAAAATGTCAAAATGTCTTTTAAATATATTTGCATTTTTTAAATATATGATAAAAAAATTGTTTTTCTAAGCTTTTGATGAAAATCAATATTCTTGTTAATTGAAAATTGAGTATTGACTGATCATCGATTTCATATTTTCGATGAATTAAGTGTACATTTTTTCTTTAAAGTTTTGATTTTTTAAAGTATTTTGAAAGCATAATTATACTAAATGCTACAAACAATTTACGTTGTATAAAACGTGGTCTTTTACTTTACAAGAGTAACTATACCCTGCCTTTTCTTATAAATCAAAATAATGTTTTTTTTTCTTAATAATATCAATCTTTATCTACACATATTGTTGATTGGATAAAAGCAATCTTAATTCATGCATAAAATTCGCTATTAACATCGAAACCTTGTTTATGCAATTATTGCTCACATATCAAGAAACGTTTGACTGGAAACATAGGAACGTTGCCCTATTAACCCGGAAACGTTTCTACGAAATTTCAGCAAACTCTAGCAAAGCGTACCCAATACTATTTATAGTAATATCAGTGATAATAAGTGACGATGTTGATTATTATAATTCCATTGTAGAAATATTTCCGGCCCAATAGGACAACGTTTCTACGTTTCCAATGAAACGTTTCAGAAACATTTCTCAAACATTTCTTACTATCTGGGTGTAAATCATACTTCATTTTTGCTTTTGTCGTTATACCTCTTTAGCTACTGTATCAAAATATGTATTAGGGGCTTAATAAAATTCGTAAATTATACGGGTCTATTCTATATTACTATACTTGCCTAATAGTATATTAACAGCTTATACCGGTATAATTTACTAAATAATAAACTCAATGTATCTTTTATCATACACTTGACTGTCCCATTCTTTCAATTAACCATACATTCTTGAAGAAATTTATCCGATCTCTTCTCCGTAGGATCTACTCGATCATAATGTGCGTGATGGGCAACTCAACGGTGGCGAGTATGCTACTGCTACCCCTTCTCTTCAGCGATGAAAAGGGCCTGCCTATTCCGGTCTGGCTGCCCAACTTCATTTGTAGCAACATCTGGATTGCGTACGTGTACGAGACAATGGCGATGTTCGCGACCGTGATGGTGAACGCGAATTCCGACGTCGCAATCAGTGGCTTAATGTGGGAAGCGTGCACCCAGTTCGACATAGCCAGACATCGGTTAGAGGAGTTGCCCAGGAGACTGAGACAGGCCATTGCCGAAGAAAAGACGTCGAAGGAGATGCTGATGAGAATAGAGAAGGAGAGCCTCGAGCTGGCTGCCTTTCATCACAACCATATTATCGAGTGCTCTTTTATTCGCTTTTTTAATAGCTATAAGGTAGCTCGATGTAAATCGGCCACGCATATTTAAACATTTTTTCGTACTTTAAGCACATGTCAAAAGTTCGCAAACATGCACGAGACTTATAGATTTGTGAACATGCCAGTAGTGAGATTAAAAACGAAAGATTTTAAAAATAATTTGTAAATGTATGTTTTTAAATAAAGCTTCCTAATGAGATGGGATCGGAAAAATGTAAAGTAGCCGATTTAGGTCGTTACCATATTAGAGTAATATTAATAGAGTTTGTAAAAGATAGAATTCTCAAGACTAAGATTTTAGCGAGACTTATAAACTTAAACAGGTTATTGTTTTGAAATAATATACTGAAGGCAAATTATTTTTAAAATCAGAATTAGTCTTTGTGATCTTTCTATGCGATCCGATTCTCCCATCTAGACCATCTTACTTTTCTATGACTAAAGTCGAAGGTTGTCAGTGGAGAAGATGCTCTGTCCATTCATTTCAGAAACCTTTACTTAATTAAGTCGTTTAATTACAAAGTAAAAAAAAAAGGATTGTGTTTCGCGGCAAACCCAAATTTCCATCAAACCAATCAAATTAACCATCGGAATGAATCTTTAAAAGTTAGGTACTCCTTATTTACAAGGTAAAAACCCATTCCCATCAGCTCCTATATAGTGCAGTTTTCATTTCTAACAGTGTGATCTAGATTACTATTTCTCTTTCTATTTTCCAAGTATTACCATGATGAAAGTGAAAATGAGCTTAGATTTATGCAGTGTACGCTCAAGTGTAAACTCAATTTTTATTGAATATTCTAGATATGCCGCTAAAGTTAATGGAGCGATCAACATCGTGGTGGTCGTGCAATTCTTCGTCAGCTGTTTGATCATTTCCATCATCGTCTTCGAGCTGTCTTCAAGTCGCGACACCGGACTGTTTGCGTACGTCGTCAACATTCTCTATTTGAGCTGCATCCTCATCGAATTTTTCGGCTTCTGCTGGTTCGGAAATGAGATTACCCTTAAGGTATACCTATTCCATTGATATAATTATGTTTATTAAGAATGTACCAAACTTAAATAGATCGTATGCAAAAATTGAAGACAAATGTTTTGCTGTGTGTGTATGTATGTATGCGTGCATATGTCTGTGCGTGTGCATGCGTATCGCTAAAAATATTCCACAATAAAAAGATCGAAAAATTGTATGGAATATGTTTAAGGCATACAAATTTTCAGATGAGAATCATTCACATTGAAATAACAAGTCATATAATCTATTTGGCAAGAATTTTTTGGCTAATAGCTATAATTAATATTTATTTTCAATCCAGTGCGAGGAGTTTGGACGAGACATTTACAGAATAGACTGGTGCTCGCTGAGCCTCCGAGTACACAGGATGCTAATGTTCATAGTGCTTCGTACGAGAAAGCCCGTCGTGCTAAGCGTCGGTCACTTTGTCGTTCTAAATTTGGAGTCCTTCAAAAGTGTAAGTGCTTATATATTACGCGAATGAAAAATGCAGATACGATGTGGTAACACGTTTCTATGACATAATTTTCAGATTCTGAAAGTATCTTTCTCAGCATTCAACGTTTTAAAAGAGTCGGCATGAAACTGAGCAAAGACGTGCATTTTTCGTATGTGGAACTTCTTAGAATGTGATATCTTGCTTTTTTTAAGTGTTGTAGACTTTGAGAATAGAAGACTCATTTTTATTAAGGTACTAATAAATTGATTTTAGCGCTATGTAAATATCAAATTTGACTTTATTTAGTACATCCTATCTTCTTTATAATACTACTGATTAATAATCAATTCTACAACAGGTCAAATTCAAGATCACCATAGGAATCTTTGACCATAGGTTCTTGAATTTGACCTTCCAAGGTCAACATTGGAATTCTCGTCGGAAATCTGATCGACCTTAGGAGTCACCATTTTTGTTTAGGTATGTACTCAAAAAATCGACATCCTCAAAAAGTCTTGAAACCTATGCCTATAGTGGTTCTTGGGCATGCTGAATACGAATATCGCACTCCCGAGCCCGAATTCCGACATGACAAAATTGATTTTTTCCGACCCGGTACCCTCGCGTATATGTATAAGTTGATTCCAAAATCAGGGGAGAGGGAGGAGGTCCGATACTTTTTTATGACCCTGTACATGAAGTAAATAAAAGAAAATATAAAAAACATGGAAATCATGTTCATGCTTTAATCATAAATTATTTATACTTTTGATTAACAATATATTTTTTTATGCTTTTTTAGACACTCAAACTATAAATGTTTAACTAGCATGCATCAATTAAAAAAACTTGTCTGTAGAAATATATATCATTTATTAAACCTCTGTTTATATGCAAATATCAGACTATGAATTATCTTCAGTTGCAACCGTTTCTACAAAATAAATTCTCATTTGCGCAAACATAACAACGATTTTTACCCGCTGCTATTGTTAAGATTCATTTACTGTTCTGAGTAAATGGAAGTACGACACTGAAGCTTTAACAATCTGAAAAGATGTAAATCAATTATTTATACCTGAAAAACTTTTGACATCAATACTACCATTGTGAAATTCAATAAAAATAATTTTGCAATTTTCTTTTATCAATTTAATAAATTTAAAATTTACATGAAAAAAAAAGGATACAAAAAGACAGTCTTGTGTATTTTTGTGTGTTTCTGTACAATAATAGTCTTATTCTCCAAAATTACTTAAAGACAAATGATTACTTTAGTAAACATATCCAATTGTATGCGCATGCACCCTTTGGCGGCCAGTACGAGCGGTTCCTGTGTCAGTACGATAAGAACGTCGTTTTTCAATCGCGGATCGCACGACTCCGGCCAGTGTGAGTTGTATATGGAATCTCGGCACGCTGCACTCTATATATTTACGTGAAAAGAATGATGAAATTGATTGTTATCATGCAATAAAATTATTTTTCACGATGAATTTTTTACCTCCTCAGCTATGAGATTACCGTACCAAGCGTACATGAAGATTTGCAAAAACTTTGGGATGAGATAGCAGCATAGACGAAGTACGTGGACAGGGTTCACGTTGGCCTTAGTTGCCTTAAAAATGGTTGAATTCCAATATTTTCAAATCTCGTGGTGATGATAAATTGTATATTTATTAAAACTACAATTATACCAACGATAATTATAGCAACGATAATTTTATAATAGTTTGGTAAAGTAAATTTTGAATGAAAAGTGCATTACATTAAAATTACATGTCAAAAAGTGAAACTATTTTTTTTCGCAGTATATATATCGTACCTCGGCAACCTGAAAAATCAGCGAGCACAGCACAAGCGATCCTGAGATGGCCAACCAAATGGCGATCAATCCGAACGCGCTCTCCACTCTATTCTTCGCGTGCATCAGCATATGATGCCTCTCAATGCACTCCCTGAACTTCCTCCTGTAGCTATCGTCAGTCTTCAGCTCGTCGAACATCTTAGCCAGGATCCTAAACTGGCCGCACATCTGCAACGAGTACAATCCCAGCACGCAATCGACTCCAATCGTGACAGTTAGCAAAGACGTTCCACCCACGACCTCGATGACGTACAGGATCCAGTGCACAATGCCGCCAGGCTCGTAAGCAAACGGGTAGACGGCCGGATAGACGAGGACGTACTTGCCGTAGCGCTTGAGAGCTAGCAGTGGCATAATGCTGTACATGAAGATGGTCACGGCTACGGTGATAGCGTCGACGTACATAAACGTCGTGAAAGCCGAGAGACGGTTGAGCAAGTTGGGACGATTCGAGGGATCCTTGAGGTCCAAGTCGTAGCGAGCGCTGAGACTGTCGTGCAGCTGCACCAGGTCATCGTTGTGAAGGAGGAACAGGCAGACCTGTGGTTTTTCAGGGTAAATTGTGCACATTGATAGGTTTTTTGGTGTAAAGAGTTTATTTGGCCTATAGGTGGAATCGAAAGATTTAAGCATCTGCATACGTGTGTATATAAATGGAGGAAACATTTAAAAAGTTATCTTTTACAATTTTTTCTACTTATTTATTTCAACTTTCCCTTCATTTCCCCGGATTAAAATTTTTTTTTAAATTTCATATTTCGCCAAGCTCTACACAATAACATTGGTTTTATACATTTCCCTGCGTTCCTCTGTTTACTACATATCCGTGGGCACCCTTCAACTATACAATTCTTGAATTTTGAAAGAAAAAAAATATATGAAAAATAATTTTGATCATTGTTCAGAGTAGTGCTTTCTCCTATTAAATTATTCTGACAGGATACAATAATTATGACAATACGAATAATAATCGATCCAGGTGATAACGCATTGTTCAACACTGCACTACCTTCATGAACGTTGTCAAAAAGCTGATCGCCACCCCCATCCCCTTCGTCAATACCATTACATTGCTGGCATGATGGAAACAGAAGTTCGACACTGTGAGCATGACGACAAAGGTAGAAAAGAAACTGGCGAAGGACAAAATCCTCTTGGCCACGGGATGAGTATATGGCCAGAGACCCGCGGCTATCAGGAATCCTCTGATATTGTTCGAATAGTTCTCGTACCTGCGCAGCTCGGATTCCATCGCGAAGTGGTCGAGCCAAAAGTTCTATCGCGACTGCATGGGTAGTGAGTGCAGTTACCGTGATATCGATCGACAAAGGTCGTTGAAATGGTTAAGATGATGACGGGATATTTGGTGAGTTTAAAATTTAAATCGTCGCTGGGGAAGCGTATTTGTGGTGGGGATGGGGGTAGGTAGAACTGTGGTAGAGCACAGTTGAAAGGTGAATGAGGATGGGTTGACAAGAGCTTGGATAATGCTTTATGCTTGTACTAACTTTTTTGTAGAAGGTGGTATTTTGAACTTTTTGTCAAGTAAAAGAAGATGATTTTGAATGAATATGAATGTGTTAAAATATTGTCCATGTTGAAACGAAAATACGTAGAACAAGAATTTCTGGATGCTCCAAGGTATGACAACGCTATTATTATTACTGTTACTGTAATCTGATAATTTATTATTTTATTAATAAAGATGGTATCAGGATAAACGGTGTTATCGATAATTACATTTCGATGCAGTAGGCGCAAAATCGCATTTTACGCCTTATACCAATTTTTAATAATGCAATTTTACGCCTTCACCATCGAAAAATGTAATCTTGGCAACACGGGCGTAAAAGCTTACACTCACGTGTGATCGCTGAGCCCGAGGGCCGACGAAGTCTATAAGTACGAAAAGTACTATTGCACACTTTTAGCAGATGCTATTAGAAATATACATAATAAAAGCCCAACAATTTAATAGTTAATTTATCTAATTTTGGATAAAATAGAGAAGAACCTGTAAAACATACGTAATATTCATTTTTTCATCCACTAGTCTTAATATTTATTAACATTTTTCCTTTTAACATGGAATAAGTAAAATATATGGTAAGAAATAAAATTTCTTTAATTTACTTTCTTTAGGTAACCAAAGGTGTAGAAAAATTTGATGTTTAGTTAGTTGTTATTATTATATAAACAATGTTTTGCACTTGCATACAGTATTATCATCTTCTCTTCAATTGTTCAAAATTTTGAAATTCAACCAGGATTTTTTTCATCTTTTTTGAAAAAATGTTATTTTGCACTGAACTTATAACGTATTAAACAGATCTAAATTACATAAAAGAATATACGCGCGCGCGCACGTGTGTGTGTGTGTGTGTGTGTGTGTGTGTGTGTGTTTGTGTTATAACTTTAAATTATATGATTGTTATTTATATCCAAATGAATAAAGTAACATTGTGGACAACATAGAAACTGTGTAAATAAGATATTAACAAGAACAAAAAGCTTCCAAAAAAGTGCTGCGGATAAACAATTCGATTATCACGAGATTACAGTTCGAATAAGAAAAACTTTCGCATATTGTCTGCGAATAGCTGGTAAACTGTTTTTCACAGAGGATTTCTCCGAGCGGGTGTAAGATAATCTGGAAGCTATTTCCGTATTATTCGTAAACAAGAATCAACGACGTAATAAACTTACGCTGGAAAAATATTGTTACCCTTTTACGCTTCAAGCTTGTTAAAGATAATTGAGCGGTGTCTCCGTAAAAAAGCTTGAAAGCAAAATCCTTTTGAGTTTTTCCTAGTTATGGAATACCAGTTTTGCTGTTACAACATCAAGATAAGTAGTAGATTTATTTGTCATGTATTAAATATATTATTGGGTATAACATACGAAAATATAATATATTTTTATCTCATTACTTTTTTCCAGTCGTATAATATTAAATAGAACTTAAGTACAATTTTCTAATGTCCATAAAAACTTACGAACAAGAGAATCTATTTCACTTGCCATTTTAATGTAAATCGTCGGCTTTTTAGAAAAAACTTCGGATTACTCGTTTGAAAAGCGGACAACTTATAACGCCAAGGATAACGTTAATCTGATTTAGGTAGAAATCTGATGTATATGTAGTTTTTCACTCGTAAGTCAGCTACATTAGTGATGTGTGTGTATATACTTACATTGCTATTCCTGTCATTAGTGAAATTAAAATAATTAATTAAAAAATTGTTCACTAATTTTGTTCTTATTATTATTAGGCGTGCTTTTCGTTACAAAACTCAATTTGATTTCTTGGCTACTGTAATTTTGTATGATAGTAACAGATGGCATCACCTTTTTATATTTTTTTCATAATTCTAAGTAATTGTTATCCAAATGAGTGATTTAAAATTGTAGACAGCATAAAATGCTGCAGGTAAACAATTCGATTATCTTATGGTTACACGCACTCTTCCAACTGAAATGTAAAATAATTACAGTTCAAATGAGAAAAACTTTTGCATATGGTCTGCAAAAGGCTGGTAAACTGTTTGTCAGAGAGGATTTTTGCTGGAGGGTGTAAGATAATGCGGAAGCTCTTTTTATACGACACATAAACAATAATCAGCGCTATATGATCAACTTACACGGAAAAATATTTCTACCCTTTCATTTGACCAAGTTGTTATAGGTAATTGAACTATAACTCTCAGTAGAAGAGTTTGAAAACAAAGTTGTGTATCTGCTGGTTATAGAATAATAGTTTTGTTGTGGCAGTATCAAGATAATAAATTTGCTTGTTATGTATGAAATAAAAATTTTTACTGGATACAACATAGGAAAATATGTGTTTGATTTTTATCCTATTATTATCAGTTGTAATGTTAAATGTAAGTACAGTTACACACCTACAGTTTAGTGGACAACTCTCACAAAAGCTCATAAAAAAGGAATATATTTTTACTTGCAATTTTATTACAAATAAGTGATTAACAGTTTTATTTTCTTAGCTTCAATAGTATTTGCTAAATATCTTGTATCGTTATTTATCAATTCAAGTTCTTTAGTAAGTGCAATGGTTTTCAGACAACTGAGACACCCAAATCACAGTAATAACTTACCTTCACTATTACTTTCGATTTTGAAAATCAATTATAGAATCCGAAAAACAGAAGAACTTCACTGCAAATTCCGTTTTTAATACATATTTTCAATTTATTTTTTTTTTTGTAATATATTTGTAGAATATACTACAGAATAAAATAAAATAAATGTATTAAACCGTGCACAAACAATTGAAACTAGAAATTTAAAAAAGCCCTTTCGATTGAACGTCAAAGAAGGTGCCATTAGCGTAATAGCGTTGAGAGAAGTTTTTTGAATTTTTTGAAAGCTTACCAGTGCATTTTTGAAATAATCTCATTACCCAACTGACGATAATGAGCAATCATATGATTTATTTTATTCAGATACTATTTTAAATTTAATCATATAACATATTATCATTATGATTATTTCAAAAGTATAATCTAAAAAATGATAATGTACCAGGTAAGAACTTCACTCATACTTAATACTAATTTTTAAAATCATGGTTATATTGAATTTTATGATTTCACAATTAAGTCGATAATTTTATAAATTTCCACAAATATATACCTACTATAACATAAATATATATATACTCTTTATCATCGAGTTACTGTGTGACCATAATTAACTGTGAATATTTGCTCCAGGGCGAGGAATTCGAGTTGGATGTTTACAGAATAGACTGGTGTTCGTTATGAGCATCCGAGCCAATCGAATACTGATGCACATCATGTTCCGTACGAGGAAGCCCGTTGTGCTAAGCGTCCGGCACTTTGTCGTTTTCAATTTGGAATCCTTCAAGAAGATAAGTCCTCATTGCGAGAGTGCTAATATGCTATCTTGATAATTTGCAGATTCTGAAGGTGTCCTTCTCGGCGTTCAACATTTTAAAAGAGTCGACATAAAAGTTTAGCAGACGCATGCGGAGTTCAGTAGAATGTTTGCTTTGATGTTGTTCGTTTATTTTGAACTTTTGTAGATATGAAGAATAATAAATTGATTTTAATGCTGGTAAATATCAAATAATTTCTGCATTTATTGCATCCCACCTTTTCTGTTGCAAACGATGCAAGCAAAAAGAATAAGAAGCAATTGAGTAAATGAAACCATATTGAGAAAGTGATAGATTATTTTACAAATAGTTCCTGATGATTTGTAAATAATAACTAGCGCCATACAGAACTAAAAAATTTTTGATTATTCTGTCGCATGGTTATATCAGATTAATATATCTGAAACAGAAAATATTCTGAATGCAAGATCGAAAGTACATTAAAAAGCTATTAGACGATGGTCTTGTCACGCGATGGTCTTGTCAACTTGTAAGAAATGGCTTTGTTTGTTACTCAATCTATTTCAATGGCAATCAACATATTTCAAAAGTATGTTTCAAGTTATATGATTGCAATTTTACGTGAAAAAAGAATCTTCTTGCGCTGTACTGCAAAAAGTCGGAGAAAAAGTAATACATTTGTGTAGACCTTTTTACTAAAAAGTATTGTACTTGTTCCAGGCTTTTCGTTGCGTACTTTTATTTTCACTCGAACTCAACAAGGCACTACTTAACTATGATAACTAAAATTAGCTGGATCTGAATACGTTTCCCTTCGAAGACCGAAAGTATTCCACACGTTCTCTCGAAAGCAAGAAAAGAAAAAAATGACGGTCGCGGATAAAGAATTCATATTTCGATCATAATATACCCGGAACCTACTGCAACTTATAAATGAACTAAGATAACTTTCGATCCCTACGCAGAAGCGTCATCATTAGACGCTAAATAATGCATCGCGGCTAACGTGTTTTGACAGCTTTCGTGCTTCTCATATCTGACACCTGAGAAAAATAATACGCACTGCCATAAGACACATCCCACATTTTCGCAAAAGAAAAAGAGAAGAGAAAAAAAATACTATGCAAGTTCTCGCATTCCAATTCAAAGCCTTGGCCATTTGCGGTATATGGCGCCCGGTCGACTGGACGTCGAGATCACAGATAATCCTGTACAAGCTCTATTCCTTCGTTTGTATTTTCACAACCGTCTCGTTGACGATCCTCCAGGGTTACCTCCTTCTCATCTCGAAGTTTGACTTTAAAACGGCGTCTGAGGTACTATTCTCGCTACTCACGTCGATCACGGTTTGCGTGAAGACGTGCAGCTTTGTATTGAGGAGGGAGAAGATGATAAGGCTGGCGAATATGCTGAGGGTAGGATGGTGCCTGCCTACCAACGACGAGGAAGTGGCCATCCAGAAGAGGAGCAACGATTTCGTCAAGTATGCTGTGTTGTTTTTTTTAGACTTTTTTAATAAATGTATCCGGAAAATCTCATGATTTTTTAAGACGTTTTTTACCATTTTACAATTAATAACATAAAAGAAAGAAGCAGTCGTCAATTACTCTAAAATTAGAATTAATAAGGATAGATAGAGATTCATACTGAAACGTGCCAGACCGGACACGACTTTTTTATTGTACCATTTAGATAAAAAAAAACAAAATTTAATAAACACAAATTAATTAGAGTCGAAAAAGTTACTAAATTATTCGTTAAAATTCGCACGTGTATATTGAATGGCAGTAGTGAAACCGAATCCTCTCCATTTATTAAACTAATCATATTTTTTAATTTCATATTTTTTATTCATATTGTTTATAGATTTTGTCATCTTAAGCAATCGTGTGCGTAAAATTTGCATTTTACTCACACAACTTTATATATACGGCCAGAAAAAATATAAAAACCGTCACTTTTACGCCCTTGGTGCAAAATATTTACGCGTACTATTTACGATTCATTACCATTTTATTTTTAGTTTTAATTTATCGTCAAAGATTTTTATGCATTTGCATGGAAAAAAAAAGAAATTTTAACTTGAATGTTTCTTTGATTATTCACTATATTATATTTTTCTAAAATTAAGTTAAATCCCTGTTCACACCATAATTTTCACTTCATTCCTTTAACTCGCAACTGATGATATATTTTCTACCATTCTTACAAATCGTTTCATCATTCCTTCACTAATCTTCACACCTTATTCCTGAAAAATCCATCTCCATCCTCGCACCCCGCCAGGCTCTACACGATCGTGCTGAACACGATGGCGCAGAGCACAGTCGCCCTGTGGCTGATCCTCGCGGTGTTCCACGACCACGCGCTGCCCATCCGCACATGGCTGCCTTACACCGTGCGCCTCTACGAGCAGAGCTTCTGGTGGACCTACGTCTACCAGGCTGTGGCGATGATCTTGAGCGTGATGATCAACTCGACAGTTGACACGACTATCAGCGGTATGATGCTCCAAGCGTGCACTCAGCTGGAGATACTGGCGCACAGGTTGAACGAGATACCAGAGAGGCTGAAGAAGGCCGAGAAGAACGAGCTGCGCAGAGTGGAGAGAGAGAGCTTGGTGCAGGCGGTGTTACATCATAATCATATTATTGAGTGAGTAGGTAGTTGGGCTGTGAAGACTGGAGTTGGTTCTAATAATATGAAGGAAAGAGGAAAAATAATTAAAGAGTGCGACAAGTCTGGTTTACATATTTATTATTTTATGAAATTTAAATCTGTTTAACGTTACAAGTTCAGGGAAAAGTAACGTTTGTTCGAAAAAAAGAAACGAATAAAGTCCTATAGTTGAATTTTAAAATATTGAACGATTGGAGAGAAGATGGCAATCCTGAATGTCCAGTCTGAGACATGGGAGATTATTGACTGATCTAATGGAAAGGGCTCCACAAGTCGACTAACGCAATTATAATACGATCAAATTTCAATTTTCAGGATGAACTAGGAAAACAAAAAACTGGTTCCATAGAAACTTTTATTTGATTTTGGTACCCAGTTGTTTCAGATTTCTCGCAGAATTGCTCGTATACGTAAAGATACTCAAAAATTATTTTAAACAACTTGTAATTAGCCCTTAGCGTCCTAGAATGTGCCAAAAACATAACATAAATAAGATCGATTATTTACAGCTACGCGCACAGAGTTAACGAGGCGGTCGATTTCGTGGTCGTCGAGCAGTTCTTCGCCAGCTCGCTGATCCTCTCGATAATCGTTTACCAGCTATCGAAGAACAATACCGTGGGCGCTCTTCAAACAGCCATGGACCTCCTCTACCTCGGCTGCATGCTGCTCGAGTTCTTCGGCTACTGCTGGTTCGGCAACGAGATAACTCTCAAAGTAACGCTTGTTAAATTTTACATGCCGGGTGCGAGATTAAATGAGATGAACAATTTTTGGCTTTTACCGACAGTGCATGGAATTCGGCGTCGATATTTACAAGATTGACTGGACGAAGCTGAGCATGCGAGCTAACAAGACTCTGCTGTTCATTGTTCTACGTACCAGGAAACCAGTGGTTTTGAGTGTCGGGCATTTCATCGTGCTCAATGTGGAGTCGTTCAAAAGCGTGAGAAATTTTGACTTGGTAAAAATTTTCACCTCATTAATCGTAATCAAAAGCACATGATGTTTCACATGACAAATTGTTTTGAAAAAAAAGAACTTTATTTGCCATGTATACACTTTTGCACTGATATAAAGCATGTGCGTTTGATCACAGTTTATGACGTGAACATTCTTGGTAGGGAGAGTTATAAAAATTACGTGATTATTCGTTTTGCAGATATTGAAAGTATCATACACAGCATACAATGTTTTGAAAGAATCAACATGAAGCGCACTAGTTTGTTCTTTTGTTAGAACAATCGTGGACGAAGACTATTATAGCATTTTTCTCTCTGATTTGCTGCAGCTCTGCATATGTATAGGCAACTGAATTTTTATACGAATATTATTAATAAACTGAATTTTTCACACTGTAATAAGACAGTTGTTTTTGTAACTCCTTCGAATAAATTCGACGCTTATGTTTATTCATAAATTAGGTATATTCATATATAAACTTACGTGTAAAAATATATATTTCCACTTATTGGCAATATTTAAAATATAACTATCTCTTCCTTCTTCCTACAAAATTATACCACAAACATTGTCCTCTTAAAATCCTCATTGTTCAAGTTTAACGCCCACTTGGCATCGCGCGCCGACCGACACTTTTTCCGGGTTTTGCACTTTTTGTTCTCATTATACCCACAGGTATCAAGGGACAGAAGTACCGCACATGTCGTTTACCTGGGAAGTAAGTAATTTCCCGCGTCCACAAAGAGAAGCGTTTATTTGTTTTACCGTGCCGGAGCATAACGAAATTTAAAGCACTGCATTTTCGGTTCCAGCATATTTTCCCTATACAAAGAACCAAAAGATTTATTTATAATCCTTTCCCATGTGTGGTTTCTAAATTCACTTTCCACGTCTCTTCATTAATTATATCAATTTAACGTGTAAACATATATATACAGCCGCAGAAACACTGACACAATGCCATATTTTGTTCTACGAAGCCGCGCTTATCTGCCCATCAATTCGCGCAAACGTTCACTTTCTTCTATCCCGCGCGCGCACAGCACGCGACAATAATGTTCCATCGCTTTGATATCAATTACGATTAATCGCAGCGAGCGAAGAGAAAATTCCCCCACCGGGTAATCCCGTTCTAATGTAACTGGACTTTTCACGCTTTTGCGACCGCCGCGGCCAATTAACCACCGCCCCCGCCGCGCAGTCCGCGGACTTTCCCCTAATCCGTCGTCACGCTCGCTTAGCGGTGAGTATAGCGTTTCGAGTATTTGAAGAGGATCCCAGGATTGGCGCGCGACAGTTCGGTGGAGAAGACAGTGAGAGTGAGTGTGTGCAAGTATAGTAATGCGATTGTCAATGGGATTGGAGTTTTCGTTTCTGCAACGTTGGAGTGAAGTTTTGGTCGGCTGTCAAGCGTGGAATTTGGATTAACAAGTAATCGTATAGTGCAATTTGTAATTTGTTATAGAAAAAAACTTTTTTTTTTAAATGAGATCTTAAACTTTTTTGAAAAATTATATTTTCTTCAGTGTTCAGAGTTTTCTTCAATATTTTTTTTTATAAAATTCAAAGAGTTGATTAGTAAATTGTATGATACAAGAGTAAATTTTACAAATTATTTAAAATATGTAATATATAAAAGCTGTAAAAAATAGTGCAAAATTAAATTTTTTTGTAAAAAGTATTTCGAAAACCATTTTTTTTTTCTAATTAATTCAAATATTGAAAAGCTTGCTATTAAAAACAAAAAAAAAATGTAACTACAACAAACTAAAAATTGCCTAAAGCGAATAAATAGTATTCTATAATTTTATATGCAATCTATGTGGGATTCGCAATATCGAATTTAAAAAACATTTTAAATAATATTATATTTTCGGTCACAAAATAATAGTAATCATCTACAATGGAATCTAAATTAAGATAAAAATGCAATTCTGGCCCACACATAATATCTATTTTTTCAACAATAAACATTCTTACATACCCATCATCTAATAAATCAACCCTAACACCTCCCATTGCTCTCAACCACAAGCGCCACAATGCAGTGGCAATTGCTGCTTCTCGTGACTCTGCTAGCACCAGGGCTCCTCGCCGACCAGCAAGCTGACCAGCAGCCACGCGAATCCGGCCGAGGCCGCTACAGTCGGGGCCCGGAACGTCGCCGGCCTTTCTGGAAGACCGCGGATAACAGACGTGTCCAGGAACCCTCGAACCATGAACCAGTCCAGCTCGCCAAGTCCGCAAATTCACCCCAGAGGAATCCTCATCGCGACCAAAGACGTATGTAGATTCTAATTCTCGTAGAAGAAAATGTTATGGTTACAAGTACGGGAGATTATCTTCTGCAGTGTTGTCGCTGTTCACGCTGGTGCGGTTCGACAACAACCTGTGCATCGGGGCGTCCGGAGAGAACGGCACCTGCGTGTCGCCAGCAGAATGTGCCCAGCGTGGCGGATTGTCCAGCGGGATCTGCGCCAATGGATATGGCGTTTGCTGCATCGGTGAGCGATTTGTTTGTTATATTTATTGCTTAATTCAACACAAGATTGATTGTATAACACCTTCGTTTAAAGAGAGAGTCAATATAGTATTGACGATGCCATCAATTTCCTTTAATATGTCGAAGTCGTCAGTAACGGAATTATTTTTTTATGTAAAAAGTATTATAGCCATCCAAAAACCAAATTTTAACGTTCTAATTTAAAATTCGTTAAAATGCTTGTCCCACAGTCAGCGTAAGTTGCGGTCAATCCACGTTTGACAACAACACGTACTTCGTCAACCAGAACTACCCGTCGACCTTCGATGGCACGGACTCCTGTCAGCTGACGATTATAAAAGCCCACCCCGACGTTTGTCAATTTAGGTACGAATGACCTACGAACCTTTTAAACATCCATTTTCCGACCATATAAACCCTTTGATTATATGAGATTTGTGCACAGACTAGATTTTGTGCAGTTCAACATAAGAGGGCCCGAGACGATGAACAATCTCTGCACCTACGACCAGTTCATCGTGTCGGGTGGTAACCCGGTGTCGCCAATTTGCGGTAACAACAACGGCAATCATAGTAAGTGGTGTTACTTTTCTTGGTGATAAAGGTCATGTGTGTGCATTCAGTATAAAGACGAGCAATTAATCATAGCTAATGTGCAGTTCTAGCATGCTATAAATTCTCCATCAAACTGACGTCCTAATCTGGACTAATGCTCTTTTTCATCAACCTTTTGCTCGCCTCGTTCTTCTTCCAGTGTACATTGACGTAGGCACAGGCCCCACCAACCCTGTCACCCTATCCTTTGTCACGAGTGGCAGCGGTTTCGACCGATCGTGGCGCGTTCGTATAGCACAGATCCCCTGCAGCAGTATCTTCAGGGCGGAAGAGGGCTGCATGCAGTACTTCACCGGTGTCTCTGGCCAGATAAAGTCCTTCAACTACGATCCAAACGTCGGTCTGCAATTGTCCAATCAGGATTACAGCATCTGCATCCGGATGGAGAGAAACTTCTGTGGGATTCAGTACATGACGTGCGATGATGGTGGTAAGATTGATAGACATCTGCTGGGCTGTATTTGTATCGCGACTTGTGTTTAAATTTATCCAGTAAACGATAAAGTTTATCTATTATCGGATTAACATAGTTGTTCTGTAAAGGGGAGAATCACGAACAACGAATTTAGAAACATAGGAAAAACCTAAAATAAAAGCACCCCATTTCAATTTCAATAAAACACCCAAGTGTCCCCCTCAACACAGATTCCATCCCATTTTTCCTTCTCCCTCCCGACCCCGATCCTCGCCCCAACCCCAACCTCCCCGTGACAACATCCCCGTGTCTCACTAACAAGTGTCAACAGCTCAGACGAACGCGGTGACGAACCCCACCGCCGTGCAGCAGTCAGCGCGCAGCAATTCGTTCACCATCTCGGGCAACACCCTTAGCGGTCAGTACGCCGCCATGCAGGACCGGGGCTGTCCCAATGACTGGCTCATGATACCCTGCGCCAGCAACGCCGGCAGGCAACCCAACGCGCAGATCGTCTGCGTGGACAGGCTGTGCGGTGGCGCGTTCAATGCTGAGGCGTCCATCAACTCCACATCGGTCATAAGTACGTGTCTGTGCGGGCTAGGTTCAGGTTTTTTGTCGGTGGAGGTGTGCTGGGGTAGGATTGTACTGCGATGATTGCCGTTGTGGTTTAGGTTTTGTAGATATATTGATTTGGTTCAAGTGTGAACTAGGTTTAGGTTTCTTGTGGGGTCTGAAGAAAATACTAGGTTCAGGTTGAACGTAGTATTTTCGTTTCTTCACAGTAGAGTCGAAGCGCTACCAAAAGACAATTATCCATTTCCAAATTCCTATTCCAACACCCCATATAGGTCGGAAATTTGGCTTCAACTGCGCACCAGATAAACTGCAGACTTCACAGATGACACCAAAAACATCACAAACATATGTCACATTAATAAGCACATTAATCCCATCCCAATTTCATCCCATTGCCAATAACGAATAATCAAAACCTTTGATATATATTCACTTTTAGGTACGGTGAAGCCATTCCGGCTTTACTTTCATACCGACGGAGCGGAAGCGCCCGCTGACTATGGTAATCGTGGCTTCTGTCTCAACTATGTGCAACAACCGTGCACCATGAAGCTCCGATGAAAGGTCATACCTTTCGATACCGAGTTGATATGCATAGAGTACAAGTAATCGAATTAAGTAATGTAAATAACTACATTTAGTAATAGATTGTTAAATTATGTACATGATTTTGCGAGGCAAAGATCTAGAGATTTTTATAAAGTTAATGGAGAATAAAGTGTAGTATTTAATAATGTGGAAATGAATATTTTTACTTTTATTTTTTCCGCCGTTAAAATGGTTCTATGAAAATTAATTAAAAAATCGATGCATAATTTATTATAGAAGCATATTTAGAATTAATTTTATTAGGCTTCATTCAGAATTGAAAGGTATACATTTTTTAACAAAAAAGATACAAAAACTTTTTATCTTTATTTAATGTTATGCAAACACATTATTTGTTACGTGATATAGACAAAAATTTACGTCTTAAAATAAAAATTTTGAAAATCGTTCACACTTTTTAATTTTGTATAAGAATATTAGAAAATTAAATATAGAAATAATTAGAAATTAAAAATAGTTTTAGTTTTATCATCTACACAGAAAAAAAATGTGAACTAATACAGTACAATTTTTGATACTGTAGAAGTTCAAATAATTGTTGGACTGTATTAGCTCTAGGATTGATGCTCCATAGTTAAAAAATCAGACTTAGTGAATAAAATTAAACTCAATGTTACAAATAATTTATCATAATGATGATTTATCGTGATTCATGAAATTAGAGAACTCACATTTATGACGTAAATCCAACTGTTACAACACATTTTCTTCCTTAACATAGAGTTTTTCAAACAATGCTCAAAATGCTACTTTATAAGTACTTTTTTTATTTCTCCCCCCTGGCGCCAATCACTGATCGCAATAGTCAATTAGACATTCACCTCACTCAATATTTTTGCACTTCTAGTCGCCAAACTTTATAAATATATCATTCACCTATTACATTTGATTTCATTTTTCTTATAAAAATCTGTGTATAAGTGATGGAGAAATGATAAAAAGCATGCAATCACCCAAAATATAATCACGACATTTTAAAAACAGTTTGTAAATAAATATACAATTAGTATTATACGTTTTAGTAGTTATTTTTATTTATATAAATCTAACCCTGCGAGTTTTATACATATAAAACAAATAAATTTTATGTTGGTTATGTACTTTTCTTACGAGACAAGATTTAAATATTTAGCTAGTGTTTCTTTATAATTCTAAATGTCCCAGATTTCTAATTTTTTGAAATCAATTACTATACCTAGTCTATTCAAACCGAACTAATACTTAGTGATTTAGACAACTTACATTAAAGTTATTTTTCTGCATTAAACTTTATGTTCTCACATCTTGATGAATTAAGCACGATTTGATTTACTAAGCACAGTGAAGGCTTCAACTTTTTTTTAGGTAGTTAATGTATATCTTTCAAAAGTTGCAGGGATTCAAATGTTGATATAAATGTTCAAAAAGCAACATTGTTTGTAGAAGAAAATCTGTTTTGATGTGGCTGTTTCCCTTGTACGTAGTACTTATATAATGCTGCTATTATTTTTCTCAATAACATGTGTAACTTGTACATTATTTTCTTCATCCTTTTACTACTTTCTTACACTACTTCTAATCCAAAGTAATGATAAACTTGTTCTTAAAAATTGAGATTGTATTTACCCCAATGATTATCTCGTCATTTTTCAAACAACTGTTATCTTTGTTGTATGTAAATTTGAATATGGCTCAACTTTCTTGGAGAGCAATCAAACATCTAAAATATAAAACTTCATAAAGATTCACACACATATACATAGCTTCTTAAAAAAATTAATTGATATCTATTTTTTGGGTACAGATTCATCCCTGCATTCTGTACACGTGTCTTTGGCAATTTTCTTTCTTCTTATGCCCATGGATCATCATCTACGCCATCAATGTCCCACTTTCTCTGTGGTTCTCTCTGCATCTCGGGTTCTTTACCTTGGTTTCCCGCCCGAAGTCGCACTTTCTCCTTGCGCTCAGCCATCACTTGGCGCATGATCATCTCCTGTGTCTCAGGTGACAAGTGGGAGATAGATTTAGTCAATTCTAGGATCTCCTTAACGGGATCTTCAGGTGCTTCTAAATCAGAAGAAGAAGCCGGTGTGATCGAACTGCGCCTAGTAGCATTCAATGAGTTTTCCGGTCGGCGATTGGAGTATTCAAATCTTACAGATCGTTCTCTACTCCATTCGTTGTTTTTTTCAGGTTCTTTATTATGGATCAGATCCGCGATCCGTCTCTCCTGGTTTTCCCTGCATCTCTCTCGCTCGGCAAAGAGCGGCTCTCGACTCTCCCTCTCCCGTCTTTCTCTCTCCCGCTCCCTTCTCTCTCTCTCCTTTTCACGCTCCAACCTATCCCTCTCCCGTTCTCTCCTCTCCCTCTCCTCCAGAAACAGTGCAGCCTCTCTCTCTCGCTGCTTCTCCAGGAACTCAGCTTCCTCTCTTTCTCGCTCCCTCTGCAGCAATAAAGCTTCTTCTTCCCTTGCTTGCTCCTCTGCCTCGAGAAGTAGATTCTCCTGAGCCTGCCTGGTGTACAGGGGCTCCCTGGGATTCTCTTCATAGAGCATTTGCTCCCTGACCAGCTTGTCTTTATATATGATCTGTCTGAGCACATCATCGTACTCCTCTTCCTCATCTTCTCCGTCCCCAGACAACAACTGATCGATTTCACTGGGCTCTAGCAGCTCTCCTCGCTCCCTTGCCTGAAGCCTATACAGATACTCCTTGTGAGCTCTGGAGCACCTAGGACAGCTGCTCAAATCCTCACCCCGCCTACCGCAGTTGTTGCATACCTTGGATATGATAGGTCGAGTACACTGGCGGCGCGCGTGCCCCGGCTGCCAGCAATTGTAGCAGACTCGGGGTGGTGGGTCGCGCGTCGGGTCCTCAGGTACGGGATCCAACCCCCCGAACATCGTGCCCCGTGTCTTTATCGGTAAGTGGCTTCTCCGCCTCGACGTTCCGTTTTCATGAGCTGCGGCTTTGGCGGTGTGGGCAATTCTGGGACCGTCCCGTCTGGCCGTAATTTTAACTTGGGCTCTGGTAGGACGGTTACTGGCAAAGTTGGCTTTGATGTGGGGGGCAGGACGATGAAAGGGTTTGCCAGTCTTCGGGTCCACGCGATCACCATGACGGTTGACGTATTCGACGCGGGTGGGTGCGGTGGTGCGGGTGATGCCAGTGTTGCGGCCTAATCGCTCCTGCACCGGCATGCGAGCTTTGAAGTTCGACATCGTGCAGCAAGGCTGTTACGATGTTGGACCTGGAATAAGCAGGAGCATTAAAAATAAAAATGGATGTAATATTTTCTATGTTTTTAAAAATAATATATTAAAAGAATAACGTATGGTTATTATATTCACACGAAGGGCTAACATAACCTATTCGTGTATTTGTTGTACTGATTTCAATATGTATTTTATATTGAAATTCAAATGCACATAAAACAATTAAATTTTACATTAAAGATGGCATTTATTATATTGCTGGGTGTAAGTACTGAAGTCTGTAATTTGGCAAAAATTACATTGGAAAAAAGTTGTCAATATCCGGACAAACGGTTAGAATTTACAATCCGAATCATACCAAAATATATACCTTTGTTCTATTTTTAATAAAATGGCCTCTACCTTTAATGAAATTGGTAAAATACGATAGAAATAACGCAAAAGCTATTGCACAAATCTAATTAGCGGCATCGCCGAATAAGTATATCCCTTTCCCAAAAGTATTACCACGCTACTCGAAAATTTATTGTAAAGTAATAAATTGTTGCTCACCAACAAAATGAACACTAAATATCGATCCTAGCGTCGCAAAATTCTTCTTTCCTGGTTCAATTTCCGCACTTTTTCGCTCTAAACACACAAAGCAGCCGATGAACATAGGTTAGAATCACTGTACGGCAAAACACAATCGTCGGAACACACGAAATGCGAGCGGAAATTAGGAAAATGCCTGCTGCAGCCTGCAACCTGCAACAATGGATCGGACGGTGCTGCCACCGCTATTTGCTGATCACGTGATTTGCTTGTTTTTGTGGGAATTTCAAAATTAGCAAGTTAAGTTTATTATAGATGTTAAATATTTGTGATATAAAAGGTTGTCTATTGATATATTTCTTTTTATAATCCTTGAACAAAATAAAATACGAAGATATCCTTGTTATTAAACTTTTAAAATGAAAATCAATTTAGATTTGTATAAAAAATCCAATTTGTAACGTATTGTTTTTCATAAACAAAATGAAATATTATCTTATTGCATAAAAATAATATAATTTTATATTGTTTTCCAAATTCTCATCTATATATTGAACTCTACAGACCTGTATTTATATACTTATCACAAGCCTAACATATTTTATCTTTTTAAACATTTTTTTAGGTACATTTACAAAACAATA
>JAPYZO010001290.1:0-21213 GCA_030522905.1 Torymus flavipes | reverse complement strand
TCCCTAGTCAAACCAGTTCTAAATGAAAAGGTTACCTAAAGTTTAAAAAAACCGTAGTTGTAATGTAATTTATTTATTTAAAATGATGATGAAAGATGGTCAATGTGTTATAAATACATTGTATTTAACATGACTAAGATAACTTTTCTCACAAAATGTCAATATTCTAGAAAGTAAATATCTTCATTTATATAAACTATTATTGATAAATCCCTGAAATCTTTTTTGTTTTAGAACCGATTTTAGTTTTGAAGGTTTCATTTTGCTCCTTTTGGTTTTGAATTTTTCCTTCGGCAAGTTCCAGTGAGATTATTTAGGGAACTAAAGGAGACCTTCAAAACTAAAATCGGTGAAAAACAAAACTTGACTAGGGACTCGCGGAAGAACCACCTTAACTCCTCAATTGTTCGAGAACAGTCTTATTCACCCACAAAATGGTCACTTTTAAGACCATGAAAATTAATAAAACTCTCTCACATCCGAAACTCGTCATAGCCGTCCGAATTTCATCTCAACGCGTCCTCATATACCTATATACCACTCACCCTCTCTCGCCTTAACAACCTGTCCTCCTATACACGCGCATAAACTGCCCGCGTATCATCATGCCGCGCGTAAACCTCCTCACATACACATACAAACTCGCCCAACAAAGTCATCTCTCTCATCCTCCCGGAATTATGATAAGCGACGGGCGGACGGACGCCCGGGGGTTCCGACAAATCCCGAAAATCTTCCAGCCGGCGCTAAAGCCCAGCGACAAGTGCTGAAATTTTGATACCCCTGCATGCAGTCGCTCGCTCGCTCGTTTGACTACCTAATGAACGGCGCTGAGAGGCTGACGTATTAACATGCGCGCGAATTTACATGCACTCGCACCTTCGTTTTTAGTATACGTGAAAGGCGATCCGGTCTCGCGCACATATGAGGTTTCGACGAGGAGGTATTGGATCAGGGGCCGTTATTAGAGCTCTCTTTGTCGTGGGCTGGTTATATGCGCGAGATCTGGTTCGTCTTTGTGGATGCAGCGTCTGTGATAGAATTTTGGAAAAGGGCTATTCGAAGAGCGTATGAATGCGGTCGGAGAATACCGATAGTCAAATTTGTGGCCTATTTTACGATTACCACGTATAGTGTGGTAAGATGCGGGATTTCGATCAGATATTTAGTTACGCTGATTGGGCATAGGGGAAAGACACCATAGTTTACCATCCCTCAGTTGTCGGCCACTATTACCTTTTTAGAGGATTTAAATAGTAATAAGAATGAATTTTGAATGTCAAAATATTGTTATGGATTTCTAAGTATTTCATTGCTGTAAATATATTTGAAAACTAAGCTTGACTGCGCGCGTAAAATTGTAGATTTCTTATGAAAATATTAAGATCGTAAGTAGCTTTAAAATTGTATTAGCAAAAAAAGTTTTTTCAAAAATACTTTGAAATCCTGAAAAATGTTTCTGAAAATCAATATGTGTACCAGAATTTTTCTATAAAAATTTCAATACAAGTTTACCGAAATAAAATTTTTTAATTATATAATACACTTTTAGGTATATAACAAAAGAACGAAGCTAGTTAATTCAACATTTGGAAATGGAAAAAGTTGATTATTTCATGCTCTCTCTGACACATTTTAGGAAAAGTAAATTTATTTATCCTATTACTAAAAAAAAACGAAAACTGGATCACTAAAGTTGAAAAATTAACTTAAAACAAAAACGTATCAACAAAATCCTCAGGTATTTGGACTTTTCAGCCCTTTAGACTAAAAAACGAAAATTATTTATTTTATTATTTATTCATATTTATTAACATGTATTAACATGATTTATTCATTTTTTCACCATTATAATCATAGAAATATAATCAATAGTTATAGAAAATAATGAAAAATAGAATGAAATTTTCATTGAAAATTCGTGCTCGAATACTGACCCACATGCACATAACGACTAGTAGAATATGCGTCCGACAACGAGCGATTCCTGTCAACTAAATTTTAATAAAATTTTAAATATATTTCAAGTATTTTAACATGCTTCCGAAACTAATGTGGTTATTTCTTTACTATTTATTCAAAGTTGAAGTTGTTTTCATGAAGTATAATGAAATACAATATGACTATTGTATACTTTATCTGACGATCATTGTATCAGAATTTCGGGGTGAAATTACGGACTTGCAAATCACGTATAGTTATTTAATATAGAAATAATAACCAGGCTAATTACGGTTTCAAAGTGAAATAAAGACCATTAGAGGAAAATTATTACAATAAATAATATCCATTTCCTTTCATTGTTTACAGCTTCCATAATTAATCCCATATTTTTGGATGCACCACATTGCATGTGAAACAGCCGCATTGATAAACACGAACCTTATCCGGAATTTCCGATAATTCTATACAACCACGTTATATTATCGCGAAACTTTATCACCGTCGCCTAAATTCGTTCTCTATTAACGAACAAATTTCCTCATGGAACTTTCCTCTCGTCCCGAAGCGCAAATAGTAAGTCGGTACGTACCCATCTACTCCCCTGCGTTCCGTTCCGCGCTCGCGCACTAATCTAACAAGTTGAGGAGCGCGTACATCAAATGTTCCTTTGTACTCCCTCCTTCTCTCTCTCTCTCTCCACGAGAGTACGAGACGTCCGACGAGGTATATTGGCACATTTATCTTTTCCCCGGGAGTGCAGCAGCGCAAAGAGGCAAAAACAATTTCGGAAAGTTCGAGGGGGTACGGGAGAGAGGAAGCAAGAGAGTAAAGTCGACGAGAGAAAGAGAAAATAAACACGCGAGAATGGGTTCCGCGAAAGTTAAGACAGTACACGCTCAACGAAATAAAGAGAGGCGGAGAGAGAGAGAGAGAGAGAGAGAGAGACGGGAGAAAAAGAAGAGTAAGGAGCTTATGGGGACGGGGGTGGGAAATCGACTTGCGGGGCTATCGCTTGAGAGTCCGCTCATGCATACCAATCGTAACCGCGCGAGGAATATCCCTCGTGTAGCGCGAATTACGCGATGTATACGCTCGGATTTTCGCGTGTCTGCTAGGCGGGATATAAGGTATTATGTTTACGCGCACGGGGCTATCTATGAAACACAAATACCCAGTGTTTTCGCGCTCGGAGCAGCGGTTGTACAATTTAGTAAAACGGTCTGTGTAAAAATTCCTATCGTCGCGTTCGAACGCGAAATATAAAATGGCGAAACGGTCACTTGATGGCTTCGTAAAGGATTCACGTTTAATAAAACGACCGTAAAATTCGTTTTACGAATGGTGTAAGCGGGTGGAACACGCAGCGGGAATTATCATCTGCGCACGACCTGATCATTTGCTTTTTTTCTCTATATCTATACCCGCGCAAGTGGTATTGTTCTCTTAAGGGCTGTACGAGAGCAAGACAATCTTACCGTAAGATCCTCCATTCCATTTCTAGTCTGATTAAGTACGCGCAATTATCGGCACCACCCAAACTCTTTGCGTTGTGTTCTTTTTTTTTAAATTCCGTGATCTCATTCGAAATTCTATCAAACTCCCGCGTGCGCTGATAAAATCCGAATATAGGAAAATCCGATCCTCGATACGCTCTATGTATATACGAAAACAGTCATCGCATTTTGCGACTTCGAAAAGTACTTTATCGCCATGTCGCGAATTCTCTTTGAGCACACTCTAGCACAGTCATATTTCTATTTGATTCTGTCTCTGTCTCTTGCGCTCGCGAGATTCCTTCGCACCTCCTGCTCTTCATCCGGCCTTTTATTTACAATCCTTCGCATGCAACAGCGACGACGCGACCTCGCTCAATCTTCGTATGCAAAGTCGCACCAACTGATACGCATCCTCTCTCTTCTTTTCATTTCTCTTCGGTTCCCTGCATTTTTCATCGGCTCTCTTCCAATTTTCCAGGCCCCGCCGATAAAGACTGCGCAGAGAGGAGTCGCGAGTATATATACCACCAGTACTATAGTACCGCGTAAGAGTGAGGATTTCAATCAAGTAAATCCCTGACGCGCGCGTAAAAGTTCGTGCGTACGTGCGTGTGGCAGCGGCGATGGTAACCGATTTCTTTCTTTCTTTCACTTTCTCGGCAAAGGACGTTCGCGTAAAGTGCAGATCGTTTCTTTGACTGTGCAAGCTTTTCTTTTCTTACGCGCGAAAGACGTCGACGACAAGCTGAGATGTATGTATATTCACGGTGTCGATTTCTTTCTAGAGAGAGCCTGCAGTCGATCGTTTCTGTCACTTTCGCTCTCGCGTGTACAAGGAGGAGGAGGACGAAGTGAAGTGTACGGCTATCCAGACACACTGCGATCGTAAAATTCGCCTGAGATATCCGGCGAAGGGGAATTCAATTTTTGAGAGTGATCGATCTCACGAGACGACTTTCTGCAGATCGTTGTCGCTTTGAATATGGGACGTTGGGAAAAATTAGTATTTTACGGGGGGATAACACTGAAAAACATAGTTGCGTCACTAGTGGGTCATCGGTAAGACGTCATTTTTTTTTTAAATCGTTACTTTGTCCATTTACGGAATAAAAATATAATTTAGCCGCTTAGGAATGCTGCTAAATTTTAAAAAGCACACAAACGTTCGATCACGTCGTCCTACACACATAATCCCTGCTGAAGACTACTGCAATCCCAAGGCGCACTTCACAATCAACAACACATACACCTATTAACTTCACTCACCTTAAAATCCAACGATTTTTCTCTCTTATGAATTCTCCCTCGTCGAGTGAGCGATACCACACGCTGCAGCCGGCTAGCCCGAAGATTTCCCCTGAGCGCTCACTACATCATCAGCTACCTGCGTCGCCTCCAGAGAGAGAGAGAGGGGAAGGAGAGAGAGAGAGGGAGAGAGAGATAGAGAAAGTGGGAACACATTAAGCGCAGCGTTACGCGCGTTATCAGCGAACAGTAGAGTTCGACGACTCTCAACGATAGCGCATAAGGAGCTGATTCGGAGGAAAATGACGGTTCGATCGTGGCAAGAGCTGGCGAGGATTTGCGGTCGTTGACCCTTCTGCGTTGAACTACCTCGTGGTGGTTGCTTGATTTCGTAGTATTCAGATGCTAATGGTTAGTCGTTTGAAAATTTATAAAATTACAATGATAATAGTAATAATAATAATATGTGTCGGAAAAACGTGAAGCTCATAAAATTTCGCCCACTCGAGGAACACTTCGATCCAATTCGATCCAACAATAGAGTTATAAATTACCTCGAAATTGAATCCTCCCCTGATTTTCCAAAATAATTCTGGGGAGAGATGGCTATGTATGTGCCGGGAGCTCTTACTCGCGCAGCTATAATTCACGCGGCATTCAGCGGGATTCCCCCGTCTACAAACGAATGTCGGGCCTTATAATAAACCCCCGCGTAGATTAAGGAACAAGGGAATCGAATTGATAAATGAGCGCTGATACCGCGAATCAATGCGGACACACTGCGTTACTACACTGCGTGTAATTGAATCATTTCAAATTTCGCGCTTATCTAAATCATTTAATGCCCGGGCCATTGTCATCTAATCAGTGCGGGATTATCAATGTAGTACGTTATACTATCAAATGTAGTACGTTTTTGTCGAAGGATTACTTCCAATTATTTTATCTCGAATAAAAGTCTACATAGTATGCGAATCTTTACATTTTTATTTCTTTTTTTGGAGTCTTGATTCCTGCAAAAGCAACACGCGTTCTTCGAAAAACATACAAACGCGCGTTTTACATTTTTTCCGAATTCATCCTCTTATTAACAAAACTACGTCCGCAAAAAAATTTCTTAAATTAACAAAGCTGCAAAATAAAAAAGTTGGCTATTCACTGTCCCCAAAAAGTGTTCCCCAGTTTTGGCCATCTTGATTTTTCACATAATTTTGAGTTCTACAACAATCCTTAATACACAGTAAGGAATGTCACAATGTTTTAAAAATCTCGTAGAACATCCATAGTAATTGTTAGATCGTTTTTTTATTATTCTTATAACAAAAAATTAAAAAGTTATAATATACGGATAGTAATTAAAGTTGAATATTATAATTTACTTTAACATAAATGAAAAAAAAAACGTTCATCTTATGTTCATATCTAATATACAGCCTAATTTCATATTTGAAATATCGGACGCCAAATATATTTAATGAAACTATATTTTACGTTTAACCATAAAATGTTCGATGCCGTCACATATATGTCATCAGACGCTATAAACGCGTGTTGGCCAGTTTTAGACGAAGTGTTCAACTCTCCCCCACATCTCCCTATAATTTATAACAATACTCGCAAGAATCATTCCTCCCAACCTTTCCATTCCTTAAAAAAAATCCTAATTTGCCACCGTAAAAAGAGCTGCCCTCGTACGCTCGCGCGAGATCTTTTCTGAAAAGCGTCTCTGTTGCTCGCGCGTTCATGCAACAGCCACCTATCCTCAATTGGAGTAAATACCCCGGCGACGAGGGGGAGACAGGCGAAAATGTAAAACGCAAAAGTTCGTCGTTCCTCTTTTCTACCAGAGGCGAGCGCGCATGCGCACGGCGAGAGAAGCTTTTGAGCTCTTTCGCTTTACATCGCCGGCAAACTGCTGCACTTCCGAGGAGAAAAGAGAGGAAGCGAGAGAGAGAAAGAGAGAGAGAGAGCGAGAGCGGATTTCCCGACTGGGCTGCCGTTGCTGCAAATCACCACGCGAATACGTGTTTTCCAACGCGCGAGTACTTACGTATACGTACGTGTGTGTGGGCGAAAAGCGAGGGCAATCAATCCGCCTATACCCCCAGAGTCGCGCGAGGCCAATTTTGCGGGGCGGCCGCGAACCATCTTTCTCCGTGCCGAAAATTCGAATCGACGATCGAGTCCACACTCTCACTCTCCACCTTAAGTATTCTACTCTCTCTTTATGTGTGTCTCTTTTCGCTCAAATCTTTTGTGATCGTGACGGCGCTTTGTCCGCGCGCGGGCCTTTGTCCCTTTTGACGTAGGCCGGGCGGAAGAGGATTATTTTGCGAGTGTGCATGCGCCAAAGTTTAATAACCATTAGGGACCCGCGCGTTTGCGCTTTTTCGCCGCTCCGATTGCTTGTTACGCGAGATGGAGGCATTGCAGATGATGCGCGAGTATTAAACTCGACCGTGTGGAATGTTTTGCCACGCACGCGCGACCCTTGACTTGTGGATTTTTGGTAGCGCGTATGTACGTTGCCGAATTATTGTCGGCTGAATAAATCCATTGGGTTTTAATAACATATAGGGAATTTCGTAGATATTGAATACCCACTATGTCAATCTTCAAAATTAATGTTCTATATACTTGTTTTTAATTTGAGTTGAAATTTTCGTTCAATCAAACAATGGATATATGTAACGCAAACTAATAAGTAAAACTACATCGTTATAACTTGTTAATCTAATATTATTATACACCTAGTTCCGTCATACGAGAAATTATTTCTCCTCCCGTTCCCGGGGAACTTCATCCCGAAGGGAAACACGCGAAGTGCTTATCTTAGGCTTGTAAAATACGAGAAAATTTTCCTTATCTCCCTCGCCTTCCACGCACCCGTAATATGACCTCCATTAATATACACATCCTTCCCTTCGCGCGCGAAAATATCATCAGGGACAATAACTCAGAATCTCGAAAAATGACGTTCGCATATTATGTATACATCGTGCCCAGCGACCAAAACATCTGTATGTATGAAACATGGCAAATGTTGCTTTTCGATCATATCACCTTACTTCTGTGTCTCTGAAGCAAGACAAATTCCCGCGTGCACGCGAGTTTCTCGTCTTCTTCCTTTTATTAACGACGTGGCGTTGTTTCGCCGGTAATGGGGTACCCATCACCCTGCGAAAATCGATGTTGGAGAGCGATTAAGAGCCATTGGAAGAAGTCGCGAACGAGACACGATAAATTTCGCTTAGGTGTGAGGGGAGCGAATCGATTGCTATCGAGGGCCTGTTGTCTCTTTAAATAGATATAGGTGTTTACCGTGTGTGCCGAGGAGCGTCGAGGTTGGTAGTTCGACGCACTGTTTTGGGATGTGCTTTAATTACTCTTCTTCGGAAAGTTGAAGATTGACTTTGAAAAATTAATTTATCTCGTTTAGGTTCGCCGGAGTTCGGTGAGTTGAATTAATCAGGGAGGAGATGAAACGTAAGGAGATGGAATAGGTTGTTGATTAAAGCGAATCAGTAAAAATGCTCATATAACTTGTCGATACAGTTAAATTAGCATTGAATTTGTTATATATGTTGATATAATACGTCCTGAAAATGATAGCATAGATGTTTTTATGACATAATACAATAATTTCATATGATTTCCCTACGATCGAATCTTCTTCTGAATTGGCCTGTCAATCCGTCCATTAATGTTCCTCTTGTGCTCTGACGACATGTGAATTCTCCTTCTGAGAAGCTCAATACGTATAGGCAGACTTTGCTAGAATCGATAAAAGACGTTCCTAACGACGAGGCTAAGTGATGCTCTTGTCTCATTGTTACAAAGCTTTTTTCATCTATCTTTATCTTGCTTATTTATATAAAACTGGAATTATGGAATTTTTTTTTCTTAAGTTAATTTCTTGTATGTGAAAAAGCTATTTTGCACTAGTCAAATTCATATATAACTGCGTTATTTTATGTATTCTTCGTCGAGGAAAGAGGGAATAAATTTGCAAGATTATGAAAGCCAGGTCTTACGTGTTCTACTCTCGGAAATAAAAGAAAACAGTTTTGTATCACTTGCGCATGAAGAAGTGTATGCTCTACACGATATGGAGTTTTCGATCATCATAAGAAAACGATACGTGATATATTTTATTACCACGAGTTTATACATTATAAATTAGGAATAATACTTTTATTTTCACAGAACAAAAATGATAAGGTCGGATCACGATCTATTATGTAAAATTCACGTCAATATCGTATATTACTTGAATTATTGAACGGGCAAAAGGTACAATGATTTTGGGGATTGTTTGATAATTGAAGATTCAAAAGCCACATTCTACTCATTTGTCAACTTAACCTTTAAATGATCTGCATTAAATTCTAGATTCGAAATAAAATTATTTCTTAATTTCTTTTTAGGTGCGCAACAATTGTAAAATGATCATTACAATTCTAAATAACGATACGTATTTCGTTACACTTGCGGTCGAAACAAATTACGCATTTATCTCAATGAAGTACCTGCAGCCCGAATTGGAACGGAAGACCATTTAGTTTACACGCCACAATAGAGTTCCGTGTCAAGTTGAGATTTAAGCTTTCGACCTTTTGTCCCCCATGTATTTCGACCTCCCGAGTGCTTAGTACGGTTCAACTCCGAAAAGTCGTCATTTCTCGTCCAAAAAGTTCTTACATACACCTAAGGATTTTTAATAATTAAATTATTATACGCTAATTAAAGTTAATAGTAACTTCTCAAATGTTTTACTGTACCCTGGTAGAAATGTTTACCATAATTTGCCTATGTGTTAACTATCTTCATGGTTAAGAGCAATATTCTACGTTTATTTGATAATTAGGTACCAATTTAAAGTAAATTTCAACTAGTAATACTTTTAGGTACATTGTGCTATTATTACATATTGATTTTTCTTCAAAATGCTTGCATTTAATTAATCCATTAACTATAAAATATCGTTTATTTTCTACAACGGTATACTTGGCAAAACATACATAAAAGTAGCTTTTACATAAATTTTTCTAAATGGATTACATTATATGAATAAATGTATTATGGATCATGCACTAAAGTTTATTAAACGTTAAATGAAGTATAGCTTTTATTAATTACGATGATAATAAAGCTCTTTGCATTAAAAATGTAAAAAATATTTTTATATGATAAGGTAATGGACTTATAGTATTCAACGTTACATACTTTTTCGATGTTTAAATTTAAAAAAATACAATTTTATTTTATTCTTATACTGAAGTTATAGAATAAGAGAAAACATTTTCTATGGTATACAATTATAATGATTATAATCATATTTTGGTAAAATAGCAGCGTAGGTGTTAAATACAATATTGTTAATTGCCTAATTACTTAAATTACACTTAATTTTGAACGTCGATGTACATCGTACGAGCAAATTTTTCACAACAAAGCCAATAGTTTGCACAGCGCCGAATCGACATTCTCAAAGACCCGCTCCTACTGTTCACACATGCGTATACGCACACGGCGCGTCGCATGCGCGCAGTCAGTCTCATTTCCTTAAGTCGAGCCGACGCTAACAATTAGATCGAGGGACGATTTAACGGTTGAGATGTCGGCAAACTTAGAAGCCGAGTGACGCGAGAGAATTACGATTCGATAGCGCGCAAGCCCGTGCGACTTCGTTCCTCTTCTCTTCTCTTCTCGGTGCACGCGAGCGCCAGCAGCCCCCGCAGAAAATCGAATTCAAAGTCGGTCCACTTGGAATCTGTTAGAACGAGATAAGAAAGTTATACCATCGGTTCCGGCCCCGTTCGACAAGATGGAATAATAGCGGGACGGAGAGTGGCAGCGGGAGAGGCTGCTTGCTGCGCTTTTAATTTTGTCCTTTTAATTAACAAGTTTACTCTCTTTTCTTTCGCGTCTGCTATGGTCGAAGTTTCCTTGCTTGTTAGCCCGCTAGGGTCGAGCAAATTTTTTCTTCGACCCGGCTCTTGGCCTTCGGTTGATCGAGCGTGCGAAGAGGATGATTAAGAAACAAATGATTCGTGGGAGAAGTTAGCAGATGAATGGAGGTTCAGTAGGGCGTCGCTTTGGTTTTTTTTCTCTCTCTTCTCTCCTGGGCTATTATTACCGAGAATAATGGGAAATTAGTTCTTGCGAAAAGTTTGTGTTGGAGAAACGGTCATTGGCGTGTGTACATCGAAGTAGTAACTTTTTTACATCGTTGATGGAATCGATTGGTTCGAATTTACAACTATTAATTTCAACAATGTAAGAGTCGATTATTTAGACTGTAAAATTTTAAAATTAATTACAAATGGAAGCGAAACATTATTCAATCCATTACTAAAGTTATAGCCGAACCAGGTGCTTGTTTGACATGTGCAATTTAATTATCTTCAATTACAGCTCGAACAAATAAAATTACGAAAAAACAATTTCGCGCTCATTATTATATACATCGTCCGCATGCCAGGTACTTTTCGCGCAGCTCCATCACATTTGCAATTTCCATCGGGAAACTTCCTAATTAGGGAGTTCCTCCACTGATAAAAACAGTCCATTAACTTTAGCGCGCGTGGATTTACGTGAGACACGTAGGGTATCTCGCGGCAAGATCAACGGGTCCGGGGTGTGACCTATCTGAATCTTTGAAGAACGTGGTCCCGGGTACCGCCGGAATCTTGAGTTTCCCTCTAATTTATCAACTATGGGTGGGAGTATAAATATTTATCACATTTACGAGACTTGCGAAAGAGATTGGCGATGCGATATTATACACCCAACCCAAAGAAACTCGTGCCGAAGTGCCCTCCAAATGGCAATGTTGCATTACTTTCCTCCTAGTTGAGGTTTCTCAGATGGCTGCACGTCTATATATTCTTACCATAGTCTTGGTTGAGTGGTTGTAGCTGAACGAAATTTCTAATATAAACTGTCCCTGCTAACTTAACTGATTATTTATTGGTACATTTACCTTAATTGGGAATCATAAATGGAAAAATGAAACAATTTCAGATCATTATTGTAAAAATTTCTTCTCCGAAAATGAAAATAGAGTAAAAACATCCAATTTAGAAGTCCCAGAAATTAAATAGGAAATCATGAAAAAATTTTAACTAAAAAATATATTTTTTGGAATTTATCAAAATATATAATTTGAAAGGACAAAATTTTATTACCAATGTTTTTATTTGATATATTTAATGTTTGATGTGTTTGATGTTTTATTCAAAGAGCTATATTTGTTCCGTCAACACAGCTCCATATTTATTATTTATTTTAAAATTTTTTTTTCATCATTTTTAAAACACACTTTACGACTTTAAACGTTATGTCGGACTCGCATTAGCATTTAATTTGCAAAACCCGTGAGCTTTGAGCTTCATTTAAAATACACATTCATATAACTATATTCTGCATATTATTAGTTTCATGCTTGATCCTTGCATTAGCCCTATTATCACATGCGCCTTAACAGCATTTCGTAAGATAACAAACATTTAATTGCCAAAGCAGAAAGAGCATAATGAACGAAACCACAAATCCGAAAAAATGAAATTTGTAATCCACACGCCCCGAAACACCTTATAAATAATCCCAAAAGCGATCTCTCGCTTCTACGAAAAAAGAAAAATCGGAGAAGCCGCATCTCGCAGTCACGTAGACGCGGAAGCTTCGCGTCGGGGAAGATTGATAAATCGATTACTCGCAATTAAAGAGCCTCGACGCGCGGCCAGCTTTCCAATCCGGACCGAAACACTCGCTCTACTTCTATCTTCTCCCTTCAAACTGATTCCATTAACGTCGCGCTTGAACCGAAGTTGACACTAATTGCGGCCCTCGATCAAGGAAAAAAACTCTCTTCCCACCCCCATTTACGCGCGCTTTCATCGTGAAAACCTGGCAACCATCTCCTAACTATCCATCGCACCGAACGATGTACATAATTCAACGTTAATTATACAGGATTTAAATTTTCGACTGCTAGGGTAAACCCCCGGGGGCGAATCTAATGCTCGCCCAGTGCAGTACAGTGTATATATCATACATATGTGTGTTATTGTATACAGAAGGGCAGGTCCGTTTTGTTACTTTAATTCGCGTGGAGTTAGGAGTGGAGAGTGAGGGGGAGGGATCATATCCCCGAGGAGTAGTCGGACTGTCGTGGACCTCCAACGCGGTCGTAGCCCCCCGCGGTAAAACTCGGAAAATTAATGCTGCGCGCTTGTACGTTGTACCCTCCCGTGAGTTATCTTTGTAGTGTTTGTGCTTGTATGTGTCTGCACTTGCTTTTGTGTATTTTATTAATTTATCGTGAGGGCTCATGCTAGGGATTTGGAACGTTACATTAGATGATAACCGGACATTATTAAACTGAATTCATAATATCATTTGCCATGCTTAACAAAGTTTTACAAACTGTTAAAGTTTTTTTAGTTATCAATTGATCTTTATTCAAGTAATGACCCCGCATTAACCATTAATGAATATTCATTCCTCAATTCTGCAAAAATGAATAAATCTACAATAACGATTCGAAAATTCGCTTATCACCGTTTAAACCCGCCAACAATCGCAAAGCGAGCCGATCACCTTAAAGCCGATATCAGACTTCCTCCCTACTATACCGCTCGCATAATTCAGCCTCACGGTGTACACATGCTGCTATATTACGCACTATTACGCATTCATCATTCAATAGATGCTCGTAAATTTACGATCTCGCGGCGGCCACGGTGTAAACCACAATGGCTCTGTGATGCTGCCTCCTCCGGCGTGCGCAGTCACCTTGAAACCGCCGTAGTACGCGCGTGAGGACACGGCGAGTGACAGATGCGGCAGCGGCCAGGGGAGAGTTAGTTCCGAACTTGTGGCAGCGGGGCGACTGCGCGGAAGAATGTTGGTCGGGAAGTTTCGGACGCGGGGAGAGGAGTTCTTTAACGTTATACTTCTTGCTCCGCCTGCCGAGTGGTAATTAGAGATGATTGGGCGGGGAAAACAACGCGGGTTTGATGCGATGATTGTTTTAATATTATGATGTTTAAAATAATGTTGATTTTTATGATTTGAGTTTGGAATACTATAGCTTTATAAATTAATTAGCTATGCGAAAATCGGGTCAAACCTCAGTTATTCCGGCTAATTAGTTCGGAAGGCATTAAAATGTCATTCGCGTTCGAGAGCCAGCCGCTTAATTAAACAAATGTTCGTGTCACAACGGGTGTATTCTAAACTTCATACCGCGCACCCGTAAACTTCACTCGCGAATTCGCAAGCATCAATCACAAGGAAACTCGCGGTGCTCGCGTGGCACGTTGCAAAGACGAGACAAGAATCTCTCGAGCAAGGCAGCAGTAGTACATAACATACACGTACATCTCTGGCGCAGAGGGAAAGTGCGCGATGCTTTGTGTGTGTATCGGCCTCCTATTTACAGAAGATGCATAATAGACGCGCGACGGCGCTCGCGCCTACTGATCCATGAATCGCGCACCCACGTCTGCATAAATACACAACAACTCGCGCAACGCGAAGCTCATGTATAAATACGCACAAGCAGTACTGGTATATATCAAAGTTTGTACCGCTGTACGCCACCTGAGCGAGTACGGGATGTTTGTCGCTGGTAATTGTCTATCCCGGAGACGCGAGGTGTGGCTTGACTTTTTTTTTGCTCGGGAGGAGTTGGAGTTGTGTGTGCGTTTGGGGTGGAAGGGAAGTTGAGAAAAGAGGATTGTGAATTAATTATAGGAGGTAATAAGAGGGAGAATTGGAAGAATGCGATCTATATAATTGTCTCTAATGAACTAGAAATAAATCTAAAAATATATGAATGGCCTTTGTAGTGCGTAGGTATCGGAATAATCTGGAATTCAACGATTCGTTAATTATTCAAGTACTATTGAGTATTTCCATGACTGGCATTTATATAGATACACTGTGTTTAATTAAAACTCGCTAGCATTAAAAAGGAAATAAATGCTCTAAATTATTATTTTGAAAGCAGATGTTTATTAGATGAAAAATACTGAAATAACGAAATAAATTTTGTCAATAGCGCTATATGGCAATAAAACATACGAGCTCACACACTCCGGGCGCCTCTGGAAGCCCACGTCCGCGAGACAGTCTCACACTTCGATATCAGTTATCGACGGAGGGAGATTGACAATGACCGGCGCGACACGACCTATAGCGCATTGGCTGCAGCTTACCAATGCGCCCAGACACCCGTGTCCGTTCTCTTCCCCTCTCCAACACACTCGTCCTCTCATCAACCGGTGAAACGCTTACAAATATTTTAAACAGGAACATAATATACACAGTACAGGTAATACCGGGACATTTAGCTTATGAATTAATAAAGTGTGTAGTGTTTCATTCAAGGAAGCAGAATTTATTTTAAAATATTCAATAAAAGTGAGATAGATTTGTACGTCGTACACCTCATTGTCTAGAAAACAGAAATAAAACGCTTACGTTGAATTGATCTATTTTTAATTTTCACACTCGCTGAGCAAATGGTATATTCTTTTTATACTATTTTCTCCTCACGCTCCAAATAACAATCTATCCTTCATAATCGTTCCCCTCAGAGGGTATTAACTTGATCATTGCATAATCGACTTCGCTATATTATTTTCCAATAACTTATTAACAAAGTCGCAACATCCTACTTCTGCATATATATGAGCAAATCCGCCGAAATTTTAACTTTTATGTTAGGGAGCTAGGACTTCCAAATTAATCCTTGAAAAAATTTTTTACTTCTTTTTTGGGCGGAAAGTTATAATTCCGGTGGATTTTTTCATATACCCCACTTCAAAATTGAAACTATCAATACCCTAATGTTTCAGCTATTAATTGTACATTTTCCACGTCTAGACCATTTGACACAGAATCCGGCAACTAGCTATATACCCGTCCACCCATATCCTGCGCCAGACAGAATAGAGCGCTGCGACAGTAAAGAACCGCGGGAAAGAGAGAGAGAGAAAGAAAGCTCTCTCTCTCATTGGGCCGGCGGCTCTTTCAAATCAGAAACGCTCGCGCAGAGGTGGATAGACAAATAGCCGATACGAATCCCGACTGCGGCGCGCGCCGCTCGCGTGTCGATTTTAAGCGGAAATCCGATTGTCGCCGTCGTCACCATCGCGCAGCGGCTCTATATACCTGCAAGTGGCGGGATATTCAACGGGGTGACGGCGCAAAGAGTAAAAAAAACTCTTCCCAGCTTATTATTAGAGTCCCTATCGGACCTCGACTGCTGCAAAAAAAAGTTACGATAGGTATCTTCCTATCCCGTCGCCTTTAATGACCCGTGAGCGTTTATAGATGTATATGTATATATATAAAACGTACGCGTTTTCCGTTTCACGACAGTCTGCAGACGGTTTGATTTTCAATTTCCAGCGGTTTAACGATGCGCGACGACGACGACGACTATAGCGTTCAAGGGAAAACCAATAGCGCGTCGTCTGGTGTGGTATGTGTGTGGGTGCTCTTTCGAGCGAGCGATTTTCCGGCTGTAGTCGTTTGTCCCATCGTGAATCCCCGTGAGGCAAAACGACAATCGAGAGAAAGAGGGAGCGAGAGCACGGATCGTTTGACAATGGCGATAATAGTAATAATGGGTCGATCTCCGCCGGGACATCGGTTTGTTGTTCGCTGCTCTTTTTCCGTGAAGCGTTAAAGATTCGAGTTGTGGTAGTGGAAACCAGTTTGATTGGAGAGATATGATGCTGAGTATTTTGTGCTATGTATCCATTTGTTTAATAGTGTCTTTAATGTGAACAAGATGCGATCCATAAAAAGATGGGTAATACGTATATTCATGCTATTAGCCATTGATAAACAACAGAAGTGTAGTTAATAGAAAAGTTATCCAAGTAGCTTACGTATACACTTGATCGAAATAAAATATAGTCAGGGAATTTCCTTAACGTATTTTTTTGCATTCAAATAAAATCACAACACTCCAACAAAGTGCAACGTCCCACGGGCATGTACGAGCCTCGTCCGAATTCGCCAACTCCGCGGCAAAGACAAACAGCCCTGCATCAGCCAATCACCCCGTATTTTTACACCGCACGCTGTCCATTTACACGGCAAACAATCAAAACTATACGCCCGCGCGCGGGAAAAGAAAAATCTTGAAATCCAGCGCCCGGTAAAACAGCAATTAACAGTTCGATGCCGGCTTTTATATATATACGCCATTTACAATCAGCACGCAATCAAGTTTATTTGACGTGGTCTCCACGTGGGAAGGTATTTCGGGAACAACATTTGGAAATCAGTGTGAGCCGCGCTTTAGGCCGCTAATTTAATCGAATGACGCGTGATGCTTGTTTGACGGCGGAGGCGCACGTGTAGGGGTATACAGTGGCAGGAAATCGACACCGCGCGAAATTACGCCTATCTACCGTCGCGTGATGCTTGTTACATTTGCTGATGTTGGTAATTCTCATTACCACTGAATGACATTCAATTTTTCGACGACCGTATAGGAAGAAAATTGGAAAAGTTGCCATCAGCTTTTTTGAAAGTTTTAGTTTGACGAATATTGTATACCTTTGAATTACGAAGAAAGTCTGTTTTCGTTAGGACTAGATGAAAGCAAGACAATACAATATTTCTGTATAATTATTGTCTTGCTCTTGTTGATTTGATTTTTCCCGCCATATATGTGCCGTCGGCCAGAAGTTGACTTAAACGTCTTCGATTTTTATTGACAACATTTGTATATATTTACTTGCAAAATTGGAAAATTCTTATTTGCAAAGTTTGGCTAAACTTTTGCACCACGTGCGTGTTATAAAAGTTCCATCAAACTTTGACACAACGAAATTTATTTAATAGGGGAATCAACAATGATTTTCAATTCAATACGAAGTAATTAAATTTTCGTATGAAATTTTAATTATACTCAGATCACCAAAAAAGTAAACCGAACCTAAATGAAATCAATAACATTAAAACACGGAGAAAAAAAAATCTCATTAAAATTTTTTAAACGCCTGCTATCTGCCTCCCTATTCAGCGCCCTAAAACTCGCGACAAAATTGAAACTTTTAATAATCCATGCCGGCCGCCCGATGAGCCAATTTTCCGAATAAAGTAACGCTTTCGACGCTCGTTATTTCACGGGGGAAACGCGCGGCATTGTACATCGCGGCAGCAGCAGTCTCTTTTCTCTCGCGCACTTTTAAATAATCGAAGTTTCGATTGCCCCGCGTGTCGATACATCCTCATTTCAACATGAAACTCATTCCCTGCGCCGCGACCGCGCCTGCGTCGATTCTGTGGATTCTTTTGGAATGAGAGAGAAAGAGAAGAGCGTCCTTGCATATAAATTGAATTATTTTCAGCGCTGTGCGAGCTGATTTCGCCTGTCTATGAGGATTCGGTGTTTATATTCGTAGTATGTCTGCGTACGATTGTTTGAACTCCTTGCGATATTCATGAGGTCATTTCGGGAACGAGAAAATCTATTGTACGAGTGAATGTTTATAAAGTAACTGTTGAAACGGTGGGGAAAGCATTTGCGTTCTATGAATAATTAAAATTAATTTTTAATCAAGTTTAAATTATTTGTTAAATTGAAATGAAAATTTTATTTACCCCTCGGAAATTTAACAGGGAGATTATTAATTATTAATTTACGTCCAATGCGAAAACAGCGTTAATTAAAATTAATCAACAATGAATTATCAAGTAATATACGATTCTCCAAATCCCATTACCGGGATTACGTATGGTATACTTCGATCGTTACAGGAGGTATTACATACTGTAATAGATTCTACTAAGGTTCACTGCTCTCCTATGGCAAGATAAATGTTATCGGGAAAGTGGAGAATTAATCTGGCGAGTAAAATTATCGAGAAGCTGTATGAATTAATCGACCCGAGATATTAAATGTACTTGAAACTATCTTATAACAATCGAATCATCCTTACATTCAAAAGAAAAAAAAACACTATATCAATTCGAAAAACACTACAAAAATTCTTACAAATATTCATCGAAAACTACTATCCTTAAAAAATTGTTTTCACACCACGAGCTATTGTGAAACATATAACCCACCACACGTCCGCCTGCAAATCTGCCTGCGCGAATCCCTGCCAATCGCGCGGGAAAATCCCGCTCGGACTCCCCTAACGAATTTACAGTCGTGTCTCTCTCTTCATCGAACAATTTTTCGCTTACACAAAAGCAAAACGCCAATCTCACGCTCTTTTTCAACACTCCGCGCGTTCTGGCACGCGCGCGCACGAATCCGTTGGATCGGCCACCTGTGGCTGGTCTAGTCGCGTAGCCGCGGCATTAAGAACCTCGTGATATTATATCAACCACTGCGCGTGCGCAGACGACGCCTCTTAATTAGCCCCTCGACCTCTCCTTTCGGCAAATTAATTGCGATTTCCGTTGGTATACTTTTGCCGGGTAAGCGGAAAACCGTGGAGTTGAGCGATGGACCAAGCGGTAGCTGAGGTCACGGGCTGCTGGTTAAGATTCAATGTAGTAAGACAAAATTTATTGTAATGATCTTTCTAATTGTCAAGTTTTTCGCGTGACTTGATATTTTCACGTTCTTTTCACATTATCTTCCCGATTATTAATGACATTATTAGCTCGCGCTCACGTCATTCCGGAGATCTCGCCTACTGCCTTATCCGTGTGTACTCGCGCTCAAAGAGACGCCGTCGAGAATTTCAACGCGCACGCGTCACGATTATTAAGCGCATAATATATTCTTCTCCCCGTCCCCGTGCGACGCGAATATTCTCACTTTTATTAAATTCGAGAGCGCGGATACGATATCCCGGGAATTCGCTGCGCTCGACGAGCGCTGTAACGTAACATGCCAAATGCGATTTCCGATATTTTCGATAAAGAACGCGATAGTCTACATCCATCACACCTTTGTCAATATACACGGATTAAAATTAAAAATTGCCTCCGGCTTTACAATATCTGCCGCAAGGGTGAAATTAAAGTGATATATTTACAGTTTCTGCATGCGTAATCAAACAAGCTGTAAATTTCCTTACATACGCGCGATAAACTTGACGTATTCAATTTACATTTCGACTTCGCCTATCTACGGGTAGTTACACTATTTTACACTCGCGAATACGCGTGCGAGCTTACATCCTCCAATCTGGCGAATTAGCGCACAAACTCGAAGACTCCATTCAGAGCCGCCAATTCGCTGTACACGACCGCGCAAAATTCGTATATACATGTGCGATATATATCGAGTACCTAGAGATTCCGTATATACGCCCGCGTTAACCACGGCAAAGTGATTTCATTTATTACCGGCGCTACGTTCCCGCTGCACATTTTCGTTCCGGCCCACGCGCGTATAACCCAATGGTACTCACCGGCCGTGTGAGAGCAAAAAAGCGGGCATGCGGAGATTTTCATTGGGCGCAGCAGCGCTTTGTTAATTAACGGAGAGACTTGGCATTTCGAGAACTCGCGAGCGAGTGCGGCGCCCCCTCGTAATCTCGATAATGGGCTTTTTACCAAATTAGAAAGGCCATTGCGGCGGTAGATGCACTCACTGTTACTGCTGCTGGCTTGCTTAAAAAATCTTAAACGGCCCCGACGAGTGTATAAGCGCGGAGTGAGAGAAGAGGTCGCGTCGGGCCGGCCGGAATTTTTCCAGCAGGATAAGCATCGCGTGCGGATGTTGCCGCGGGTAGGTAGACGCGAGCGTTATTTCGGCCGCTGCGAAAAAAGAAAGGTGGATAGTCTAGTTCGATACTTTGTAGCGCTTTATTTTGTTTACCTTGTTTTTGCGTTGAAAGGTGTCTGCGTGTCTATAGTTTCAAAGAGTTTTGGAAAAAAAATGTTCGCGCTTTCGCACGTGGAGCAATATGTTGCGAGGACGCGGCTTGTATCGCTATATATATATATATATGAGTTATCAAAGTCGAATACAATCGCACGAGCGCGCCGACAATAAATGAAAGTTAATCTCGATACTTCAAGTCACGGCGCGCAAATGGAATCTTCCCTCGACACGCGTCGACTGGGATTTATCGTTCTAATATTTTAGTTATTATTTCACGCCAGGCGCGGGGAGATGAATATGAAGGAATAGATCGTTCGTGGATTGTGATATCGATACAATTTTTTACGTTTTTGATTGCAAAGTGATAAAGTAAGAATGATGATCGAATTATATAGTTAATTGTTCAACATAACTCTATTCTAATGGTATTAGTGGTACGATGCCTTTATCCTCATGTTATTGCTATCCATTACTGTCGGTGTCATATTAATAATTTCTGTCAATTCAATTGTTATGATGTCCTTTTAACGTCGACTCGTTGGCAATCAATGACGCTTCTGATTTCCGAATTGAATCTGTGCAGCCATTCATTTAGCCCGATTTAGTTAATGCTAATTAGATTGAATACTAAAATTTAACGTTAATTTCGATTTGAGATGTTTCGTAAAATGGAATACTACACATATTATAATTTTAACGCTAGAT
>JAPYZO010001289.1:29809-48550 GCA_030522905.1 Torymus flavipes | reverse complement strand
ATTAGAGCTTGAAAGATATTTATATAATAAAGTAGAGCAGAATGATTTGCAAGAATTTTTTCGTGGTCAAAAGAGGCACTTTGGAAAAGTAAAATATAATCATAGGATTAAATTAAAAAGAAAATTTGACAATATGTATATGTAATATTTACTATATAATCTAATGTTATTCTTTTATCTCCTTATGCGATCAAAACTTTAGTATAGGTGTAACCATTTCGCGTTATCTATAAACCTACTTATGTAAAAATATTAAGTTTAAGTCTTGCATAAGGAAATTCGTTTGACCTACAGTTTTACCGGACGACTTTCGTAATTGAAAAATTAAGTGGAAATAATTAAATATGATAGTCTATCTACATTAAAACCAACCTGCTATTAGTAAAACTAATATTAACAAAATTCATAAAAAAAAATACATCAGCTAACCAGATCGCTCGATTTTTATTGAAGATTCGGAAACGGATCAACGTACGAGGACTACGACGCGCTGATCAGGCGCAAGCTCGAGCAGCAGGAGATGGCCCGATGTTCGCGTATAAGCAGGAAATACCCGGGAATGTCGTACGAGGAAATAGCCTCGTCAAGGTCGGCTTCCAAACGGGCGTCCGAGGCGCCAAAGGCCGACGAAGTCACGAGCCCGGTGGATAAAGAGAGCGTCGAGAGCGGCGAGCCACTCCAGGAGAAGGACCTCAAGGCTACCGGGCCCGATCCCTTCGACAAGCTCAACAGCAAAGTCGGTAAGGGCGCGATGTACCTTCACGCTTCTTCCTCTGTGTCTTGACAAAAAAAAAAAAGAGAATTTAAAGACATTATATATCTTTTTCTATAATATTTATTACTATTATTATAATCTTGTTCATATTATTACTTCTTCAGCTTGTGTCACAATCATGCAATTTTTGCGAGACATCAGACTGCTATATATAGAGATATATCTATCTTCTCGTCACATGAGAGTGACGATGATTTTTAACGTTTGTTTTCCTTTTTTTCTATATCGTTTTTGTCATCCATAAAGCAAGGGCTCCGAACCGTTATCAGACCGTGGTTTTCCGTTTAGGTAAATCAACGAACACGAAACGTAGTTGTAATTTTTTTGTATAAATGTATGCCCTCTCGTGTGTACTTTAATGTTGCCTCCACACTCCCAGTGTTTGAACAAATAACTAACCGTTATTGTACCTATATACCCCCGTTGTATATTTTCGTTTAACATTTTTTTTTCGCTTTACTGACTTACACGTGGTATATCAGACACCAGTACGTAATCCTATTTTCTAATCGATCTATATACAGATATACTGGCATTTATACACGGAAATAACGATTCAATGAATACAGAAATTACCGATACATGTCACGAGACCGTTCACAGCTTCGCATATGTGATTATTTTTGTTCTTGATTTCGCGCTATTATTACAGGGACGGCATTAGAATCACTTTGCGCAATTTGCCATCACGTCTGCTTATACTTTTTTTTTCTTCTTGCATTTGCTAGCGCCGCAGCTTGACGTCATATATAATGTGCCGGCGATTCCTGTTACGCGGCAGTAGATTATCCTATACGAGCCGCACTGCCGGGGCTATATGTTTCAGCTTCTAGTTGACAAAGCTTACAACGCGCTTATGTAATTTTAGTTTTACAGATATACAGTAAAAAATAACGAAGTCCGTTATTTTCGTCAGCCGTGCACGCGGAACAATTATCACGATATTATTGATTTTCTGATTATTTATTGTAAGTAAATTAATAATGACGGATGTTCTATTTAGTTATTGAAAGCAAATGTGAAAGATATTGGTAATCATTGACGTAATTTTTCATTTCGTACTAAAATATTAAATTTCTAATGTTACTAATAATAAACGAAGATACGATCTCTTTTATATACTCCAATAAGTTGAAATGAAAATGGAATTTAATAAGATACATTTTAGAATGCCTAGCAAAGTAAATTGAAAAAGTTAGAGGTTGTTATGCAACGTTTTATCGGACGACGGCAATACATTGAAAGAAACGGCATAAAAGAAACAAATGTCCACTGTAAAAAAAAAGAACAAACACACGTACCTGCATGATAAGTATTACCTCATGTTATTTTGCATGCGCGAAGAATAAGTGATATATATGTACGTGCGCCTGTAGTAGCGATAGTCCGACCCCCCCTAGTAGCAGTTCCCCAGCCGAGCTTATAAAAGGCCGAAGCTTTTGTGCTCGCATTCTCTTTGCCGCCTGGCGTGTATCGCTTGTGCATATACTCACATATACGTAAACCAACACGTGCACTCAGCTACTTACACGTATGCACGCACGCGTAGTATTGTAGGCGCACAGAGGTAGTCGACGTTGGAAAAAGGCATCGCATTTCGTTATTATATGTACGAGACGCGCGTGCGAGGCGGGGATAGAAAGAGCAATATGCGGGCATTGTTTTAATTGTGTGCGCGCGCGCGACAGTTGCGCAATTTGTCCGTGTGTGCTCTGCCTTTTTCCAAAGGGACGAGACGGTGCGCACCCGCTTCTTTCTGTATATCTTTGTCGTCTCGTTTATGGTGAAAATATCGCGGATGAAGTGAGAGTAAGAGAGTTTTTCCAGCGGAAAATGCGATTGCAGATATGCCGTCGAGTAGCGGTTCGACGAGTGACGCGGATTACGGGCCGACTGCCAGCGTGGACTCAGATTATCGCAAGGACTGGCAAAGATCTGGTATGCATTTTCTTTTTGCTTACACTGTTATTTCACAAGTAGTATTCTTATACTTTTTTTACAGAGTACATATTACATTATTTTTCATTTGTTTGATAGATAAATTTTAGTCTAATTAATACACGATAAAAAATAAAAAAGCTTAAATTTTTTTTTTATTCATATTTCTTACAAATAATTTCTTACAAAAGATAAATAAAATTCATGTTTTCCATTTTTTGTTTGTTTGAAAAATATTTGATAACGCTTTCTGTCATTCAATTGCGTCTCATGAATTAACACGAGCAAAAGTAGTAATCTAGACACATTAAAAAAAATTGCTCGAAATGAGTCGTTGAAAAGAGTCGAATAAAGTAATCTGGGTACACGTGCGCAAAGGACAGCCTCGGGCGTCCCCACCGCCTATCTCGGTCGCGCTATCACTTTTCGGCCCTCAGGTCAGGGTCGAATTTCCGCTAACATTTTCGCACAGTTCCGACTTAATAGAGGCTCTGACATTACTCGAATTTGACAGCAGAGTATAATTATTAATTATGAACTTAATTCTCTTCGAAGTGTAATTATAGGCAAATTCAATTAACTTTTCACTTATATATAGCATACGAAGAATTTATTACGTTGGCATTCCAAGTAAATTATTAAAGTACCTACTTTAAAGTTTATTTTAATCGTTTTTTAAAAGTCAATACCAATTTCGTGCATTCACTTGAGTTAACTACAGCAACGGATTGAAATAACCACTGGCTTAATACGATTATTTTGTGTTCGACTTACCTTTTAGACAATCCGTTTGAAATAAATATAATTTTAGATTGAGATTAATAATATATTTGTTATATATCTAGGTTCGTCAGGATCGATCCAGTCTTGGGCGTCAAGCCTATCGGCCGACAGTCAGTCGGAGGAAGCAGCTGTAGAATTTATGAAAATGTTTGTGCCTAAGCTATTTGAAACCCCCGTTCCAATTAATCAGGAAGAAAAGGCGAACTTTGGACAGATGGTTCTTGTAAGTAAAACTCGCTTACTGTGACTTTTCTTTTATTAATCCACAATGAATTATTACTCGTAATTCCGACAAAATCAATATACCTCGTCGTGTAAAAATGCCAACCTCGTAAAAGCGCTTATAATTACGCTCTAAAATTTATTATGTCCAAACTGCTTTATTCTTATTAGAATTACCGATAAGGCTGCTTTTATGGTCAAATAGTAACGTATCGCTGCATTTTGATATTGTTGCGCAAGAATACTCTAGAAAAAAAGATAAAAAAGCTTTCACGAAAGTCCCGTAAACACGATATTTTCCCCCAAAAAGTTATGTGACGCCATGTGTATATATGTATACTAAAGATACGATGCTTTTCAGACTGAAGCCGGACGAATATGGTTCGCGAGGGTTGTGAATGCAAGAAGAGCGCGTCCCTGCGTAACGGAGGAGTCGTTTTATTCACTGGCTCAACACTTCGCGGTGGCGCTTTTCGAATGTCACGAGGCGGACGACTTTGCGCCCGCAAAAAGTCTTATGAATATGTGCTTCACGTTTTACCACGAAGGTACAAACATCTTTTTCCCCCTAAATGTATCCGTGGCGTACGTTCTCGCGAAATTCTGTTTTTTATGTTACACTAGAGACACGAGAACTTTGTTTCCACCCCTCTTATAAAGAAATGCATACCTCAATTCAATTAATAAGCTTTTTCACTTATATTCAAAATTTTTCATAAAGTCTACGTTTTATAATTTAATTAACCTGGCTTAAAACAGAAAATTAAAAAGAAAGTTCATCTTTCTCTTTTTATCAATTTTAGAGCTTTAGTTTTATATCTCTTCAAAAAATATACGACGCGCCCACGTATAAAGTTATATTGCGCCAACAAAAGATAAATTTAACAAACGTGAGCCAAACGTGAAAAGTAAGCTTTGGAACGCATAAAAGATTTATCGATCTTCTTTGTTTTCCAGTTGAAGTGCCAGGTGTGGAGCCGTATCGTGAATATTTATACACGAACCTGAGGGTTCAGCCTATATGGACGTCAATGCGCTTCTGGACCGCTGCCTTTTTCGACGCGGTGCAGTGCGAACGTGCTGCCAAGCCCGTGCCTCCGAGACCCAAGTCGACTGATCAAGAAGTCGCAGCAGCGGAGGACAGGAGGTTTCATGCCAACATTGTTTTTGGTCAATTAGGGTAAGATTTGGGAGGTTTTAGAAATTTTTCGTACCTTAAATAAATATGAATAATGTGTTATAATAATTTTTATATTTATTTTACAGTACATTCACGTGTAACATGCACGCTTTTGGATTACCGCGAAACCTCTGCCTTGAATTCTTAAGAAAACAATGTGTTATTGCTAACTTGACACAAGGTAATGTATATATAATCTTATATCAAAAGTTCTTGTATTAGAAAGAGTTTTAAAAAATAAATAGTTCGTGTTCGGTTTTAAGGTGATGTGCTTACCGACATAATTTTAGAATGTCTATATCTTTTGCAAATAATAATAGAATTACAAAAAAAAAATTGAGTATAGTATTTACATGTACGGAGCGCCTGACGTTCGTCTTTTTCCAAAAAAATCATGAGAATTTATTTAATTAAATAAAAACCATACTGCCGGTAAGTAGGTCTCTGCAATTAAGCTACTTTTAAAAAGAGCATAGCTAACGAAAATGATAATAGAATCACTAAAAAAAATTTTTGAATATAGTCTTTACGTGTACGGAGCGCTTGACGTTCGTCTTTTTCCAAATAAACGTTTGAATGTTGATTTAAAAATTATTGAAATTCACGGTATTACATGGCCTTAAATTGTAATATTATAAGAGCTGTCACGTGCGAGATATAAAGTACAATTCAAATTCATGTCGCGTTCCTCGCAGTGCCTGCATTCATTTTGATATTCATAGATTTTAAAAACTGTCCTTATTTCATTTTTGGAAAGCAGTATTATTAACCATAGCGTATTCGTTGCAGATCAAGAAAAAATGCTACGAGACAATATAGAAAGAATGTTCGATGAGACTGAGCCTTGGCGATCGTGAGATGCTGATGCCGATTGTATCCGCACATAACAAGAAGATATCCCCAAACCGACGAGAGAATGATTTTGTTGCTTCGAATAGTCACGAAAAGGATTCGAGAGTGTTCATCTTCTTCCGCCGGTCCATACATCGTCGACGAGTCGCCACACTCTATATATATTATGCCCTTAACCGAAGAAAAAATATCACACGAGCTTAAGCTTAATCAATTGCGAAGATCAATCGAGTGCAGGGCGACGTTAACAATCGCAATCGGTGTAACAGCGGATCGCAAAATCAATTTTTATTACATCATCATTAAATTTTTTCACGAGGACCAGACACTGTGAAGGATTTCCGCGGAAATTCGTTTGTATGTAAGTAAATCGCGCGCACGCGAGAGACCTGACAACTCCCCTGCGGGGATTTCGCGACTCGCTCTTGTAAATTGCGTGAAAATGTTTGCTTGTAAGGACGAACGAGAACGAGTGCTAATATGATACATTATATATTTTTAAAACGAAGATATTCAGCACAGAGTAAAAGAAAGGCCGGAAGAAGTATTAATGTATTGATATAGTCAAATATTGTGAATTCGATTCTTCCATATTTTCAATTTCTACATAAAGATATGATAAACAAAACACAATTCAATATCTTTGTTAAGCTTCTCATCATAGTTTAATTAGCTTTTCAAAGTTATTATATACTTCTACGACTTTAGGCAGCAGATTGAATTCTACATCGAATTGTAGGTACTTAAAAGATTTAATGTATTATTATAACGTTGCCAATTGTAAGAATTTTTTTATACTAAAAGAATATTATCTTTGTATTTGAGGAGGAAATTTTTTGTAGAGTACGAAGATTGTTAAATATTAAACAATTTTTATTTTAATCACAAGTGAAACCATTGTCTTGATTATTTCATCAAATTCATGCTTATCATCAGGAGGTATGAGGGAGTAACAGGATAAGGAAGGTCAACACATTTGTAAATGAAAAAACACAGCGAATATAAATTTTACATACTGTTTATTAATCATAATTTACTCAGAAAAGTCGGGCCTCAACCAGTGGGCCACGCCTTTTATTATTAAACATATTTGATCAGTGGACATCACAATGTTAATTTTTTGTCAAGTCCACGTACAGATTTCGTGCTCTCGTCATTTATTTTTGTTTCCTCTCTATAAAATGTGACGCAAAGACCGCTAAAAGTTTTCAAATTACGTTGTCTATACGATTCTAAAAGAAGGTAGTCTGTGTGTTGTGTGAGTCGTATGTATAATCGCAGACTATTACCGTCGGCTGAAAAGGAAGAAAATCGCTAGTCGTCGCTCACTCATTTCTCGCTCTGTCTGTTTCGGTCAGGCGATGCGTCACAAAGTATAGACGCGTTACCACGCTCCTTATACCCTTTATTTTATCTCCGCATCTCGTACTTAATATATACCTCAGTAATAGTATAATAATAAACGTCGCATCCGCTCAACGAAACAAAACGCAATCTCGCAAACAACGTTGTTTATCATCTTCAGCCGTACGCTTCGTATATAGTAAATATATCGTGTGTAATGTAAAGACGACACTGATAACGCACTATCGTACGTGCCGCGCCTAAAACAGAAGAGGAAGTTAAATCGACGAAAGGCGGTAACGGATATTAGTTTTAGTTTGTATTTTCTTTTTTAATAAGTATCAAAAAATGGCTGACAAATTATCACGCCTGACGCTTCGTGGCTCGAATCCATCTAGTAGCTTCGTCTTTATTTCGAAATACTTTATAACAGTGAAAAAATATTAAAAAAGATACACTAAATAATAGAAAGTCCGAAAGTGTTATTTTCTTATTTCTCATTCTCTCTCTTTTTTTCTTCCTCACTTTACTAGGTAGTTTCCAGTACTTTTCGCTGCACCCTTTCGACTTTTGTTCGCCTCGATTTTGCTACTGGATTCAGAGCTCGCGACACACGCGCAACCCGCATCGCGGACTTTCCCTTCGACTATTTCTTCTGATTTTGTATTTTTTTCCACTTCTTGTTCTCTTTCAAAGTAATAAAAAAACGAAGGTAACTGAACTGCGGCCGCGAGTCGACGACTGAGAGATTGAGAGCCGTCGGCCGGCAGGCGGTCGTAAAATGGCTCATCTCGAAGGCCGATTTAATTGGAAATACGTTTTCGCGCCGCAAGTCATTCGCGAGAGCTGCGCGTGCGAGACGTCGAACGAAAGTCGCGCAGTATTATAGCTATACTGATGGATGACTATGGGGTACACGCAAGTGGAAAGAATATTTCTGATTACTTTTGATTATCGTCCTTTATTATCCATTTTTCAAAATAATAATTTTTTTTTATAACATTAATTTCTTTATACTAATTTTAAAAATATATTTAACATAGTTTGAAAGGTAAGACTTGCTTACAAATTGATTGTTGATTCTTAGACTATATGTGTATTTAAAAAATACATCGTATCGTGAAAAAAAAAAATATTACAAAAAATAAAATATATCAAAAAAATAAGTATCACGCTAACAAAAAAGATGTGTATAAAAATTTTACAGTATGAATAAAAAAAAAATATAATAAAAAATAACGATTGTTGCAAAATAAGTGTCATCGTAAACTGAGGAGAGTTACTTTTTTAGAATTTCATGTCTCTTTCCAGTAGCGTATAATAAAGAGGACAGTAGGGCTTGAAAATCCGGAAAAATCCACGTTATTCGTTGAGTTCTCTACGTATTCGTTGTCCGAAAGTCCAATGTGGCTCGCTATGGAGCGCAAAGATATTCCAGAGGGTTGAGGATGTGAGGGGAAGGGGGTTGGGGCTGGAGAGAGGAAGGATTTGTGTGTAGAGCAGTAGAAAGAGGCACGCGCCGCCAGTGATAACGGCCCCGGATAGGTCGGACAGGACGAGACGCAGCGGCGAGAGCCGTTGGCTCCCATATATATCTCATACATCAAACTTTTATCTCTCTTTCTCTTCGTTTTTTCTCTCTTTTTCGCACTTTTCTTCGTTTTTTTAGTTCAGCGCACGCGCGAATGACTCGCGGCGTCGTGCCTAATGTCTATACTACATAACGCGGCGAGAGAATGGCGCAAGGCTGGTACGTATATAAGTTTTCTCGCGTTAGGAATATCGTCGAGAGGGACTCGGTTATTTTTTCAAAAAACTTCGGTAAAAATATCGCGTGGTGTCCTCGCGCCATTCGACCTGCCGCTCGTTATCCACGTGTTCTCTCTCTTTTTTTTTTTAATTCTCAATTTTACATCTTTCTCTCTATTCGTTCGTTCTCTCGTTCTCTCTCTTTCTTTCTCTGGCCCACGACTTAATTTTGTCTCGTTTGAAACGCCAACCGCCTCGCTCGTCGCGTCTCTAATATAGTGCTATACGAAATGATCGTTTACAATATCGTAATATATATAATATTTATATATATAATATTCTACATTATAATCCTAAGTTCAAAAAATAATATTACAATATATATATGTATATTTATATATAATGTGTATGCGTGTTGTTGTTCGTGTTCTCGCGTGTACGTGTACTTGTATATTATCGACTTTTTTTATTATTTCAATATTCTTTTTTTTCTTATTCGCTCTCCTTCAATTCTCTTATTCGCTTACTCCTCGCTCTCTCGGCCACTGGTTTTAATCCTCAACTGGATATATCGCAATTCCCTATCTCGTTATTACAGATTTATACTAAAGGGTTCGTCGAAGGCGGACAAAAAGTTCCTCGCGTGACTCTCCTCATGAATCGTCTCCACGTAAAGTTATTAATATTATTATTATTATTGCATCTCTCTTTGATAGTCGTTTCCCCCCTAGTCGTTACGTGATATAATGTGTCCGCCTTCGACGAATTCACGCACTTACAGCTAGCGAAATATCGCCAAGTATAGACATTATTCCGTCGTGTAAACGTAAGTTTGGATGTAAAACCGCTAGGCGCTCTTCTCTTCTCTTTAATTTGAATAACAACCATTTTCTTATTTGTTTTCACTAAATATATCACAAACTGCCGGTGGTCGTTGCAGCCTCGCGCGCTCGACGTTGAATCGTCCCTGCGTATACCTATATACGTGAGCAGTCAATGAGCCCGTCGCCTCGTCTCTCGTCTCTCTCTCTCTCTCACTCGCTCTCTCTCTCTATGTCTTTATATTCATTCACAAATTGGCTCGTTAATCTCACTTATCGAATTTAAACGACACATATGTTCATTTTTACAAGAAGACAGTAGGCCTTACAATATAATTTTAGGCACAAATGTAAAATTTGTATAAAAAATAAAACAATCGATTGATGTTCAAAGCGACACTTAACACGTTACAACAATTACAAAAAGACTTAACGAAGTATAGATATACAAAGTAACACAATGATTTAACGATCTAATTTGCTTCAATGAATGTTTAGTCACATATAATCCACTCAGCTGTTGTACAAGTGACTTTTGTTCGCGCGTGTATATGCGGGAGTTCGTGAAAGGCTTGTTTGTGACTGTATTAAAGTCAGTCTTTTCGATAAAGTAGTTTCTTTTCTCTTAATAATTATATTATCGACTGTGGGTCAATATGTTGTTCGTATTTTCTTATCAGCTGTTTTTCGAGATTCGACAGACGTCTCGACGTCGAGCACGGAGCTACCACCGGAAAAATATAACGTAAGGGGTTACATATGTTAATAGTTACATCACTGTCGGTCGAACCGGCGATTTCACGGAGTCCCGCGGGCTCTCTGCTTTAAAATTCACATTTGCTATCCCGCGCTCGTCTCGCTGCGAAAAGTGAGAATTAAGTTCAAGGGGAGGGGGGTGGAAAGAGTAGCCCGCGGAGCTCCGTCGCACTTGCCGTGAACGATGCGCCGACGTAAGGTTAGTTCATTACTTATTTAAATGTCGAACTAGTAGTTCCTCCTCCACTTCACCTTTTTCTTATACTCTTAATGCGTAAGTATTCGTAATCTTAAGTGTAACGTTATGATTTAGTTAGAGTTTTTCTTTATTCCCGATAGTTTTTTTTAAATCCTTATTCTTATCTCTTCTTCTTCCGTGTTTCTTTTCTTTTTTTATAATTAGCTCCCGTTATTTCATTTTGCGATTAGTTCCGCTTTTTAGATGATTTTTTTCCGTTTTAGTGTTTTAGTCGACGACAGCTACGGATTTCGTCTCTTTTTATCTACGACCGTTACGAATTGTTTTTTTCGCTCGCTTCTTCATTTTCAACGTCTTGTAATTGTCTTTTCGGAATTAAGAACTTGCAGTCAAGGGGGGTGGAGATTCCGTCGCGATAATTCTGAAAGGGTTTCTCGAGAGAAAATCTGCGCAAAAGAATGGGGGGGAGTTAAAGGTGTGCAGAAAACTTAATGAAAGAAACGAACGCAATGTATAATGTTTACACGCAGAGTCGTAAGTAGAAGTGTAATAATAAAAAATAGAAATAAAAGAGTGACTCGAAGTAGGAAAAATAAAAAATAAACGTATGTAAAATAAAAACTAAAAATAAAGTTTCTCAAATAACAACGCGACATCAACTTTACATAAAGGAAATAAAACTTTAAAAAAAAATATACATATATAGAAAATACTTTTGGAACAGTCGCTTTCAAGAGATCAGAACGAAAAAGATGAAGACATCTCTGGAAAACTTTGAAAAACATATATATATACTGCACTCGCGACAAGAAACGCAAAAAGGGGTCTATAAGAAACCGCGGGAGAAAAGTACGAAAGTACAGTCAAGCGTAGGTGACGCGGAAAGTATTTTGCGTGATAAGCGGGAGACGCACACACGGTTTTTCGTCGGTATATATCGCATATATATCGAGCTCGCTACGAGAAAAAGGGGATCTGCATTGGACTCTCTCCTCCCTCACGCTCTCGAAAGAGAACGCGCGCGGAAACCACCGCAAGGAGAAAGAGAGACTCCAGAGCAACATGACGCGTGTTGGAAGGACTTTTCGGGGCGGAGAAACTACGAAGCGTGGCGCAAGTTTGTGTCTGTGGCGGTGGATGTGTGTGTGTGTGTGTATGTGTGTTATACAGGCTACGAGGCGTAAAAGAGCGCGGCGCGCGAAAAGCTTGACACACAAAAAGCAAGAGAGAGGGGACGCGATAGTACATATATAAGGTGCATATATTTATATATATATAAATACACACACACAGGAGAGACTGTTTAAGTTTTATACGTAGATATATACTTTTGCATATACATATATATGTGTCTAGATTTATACTTTTCGTTAATTCTTTATGTTTATGTATGCTTTTTTGTTAATGTACGTCTACACGGGAATCACAGGAATCAATGTGAAAGCTTAAGAGGAAGGAAAGACGCTATACCGCGGCTCGCGATCATTATATATGCTAAAGAAAAGTGGAGAGACGATCGCGAGGCCGCGTTTCGTTTATATATTTTTCGTGACTCTTTTTTGCGATTAGTTTTATTAGTCGTTCGTTCGAAAAACTGTCTATCCGAGTCTAAATATTACGATCGATTTGTATTGTTACGTGTGTCTGTGTCTTTGCGTGTTAATAATGGTTTTTCCTTTTTACTTTTAGCTACGAATTAAGTTTCGCTGTGTCGAGAGACTTCGGAACTTGCCCCGTGATGAGGCTCGAAAAGTAGGTGTATTTCGTTACACGCTAGTCGCTTGTTACTTGGCTACTGCGGATTTTCTCGTTTCTTTTCTACTCTTTCTCTCTCTTTCTGTCTCTCTCTCGTGTTACGCGAAAAGACGAAGTCTCTGACAAGAGTTACAGTTTTATAGGGGGGAAGAGTTTGCAGACCGCTTTAGCGCATCTTCGTGTATATATTTTTTTTCATCTTTTTTTCCTGTCTCGACTACGTTTAATACGACTACTTACTAGACATTAAAATCTACGCGTTACTTAGCCCGCTGATTTTTGCTCATGTTTTAAAAGACATCGACATGCATTGTTTACTTGTTTGTTATGTGTTACTTTTTTTTCTCTTGTTTACTTTAGTTTGATCCTCGTCAAACTCGATAACGGAGAGAGATATACGCCCTAACTACAGCTAAGAGTTTTTTTTTCTTTTTAACGTGTCTGAGAGTAAGTGTTCTTTTTATTTTTGTATTTCTTGTTACGAACTAGCGCTAGGTTTATACTGATAAAGAGATTAGTAAACGCAGCTCATAAGTATCCCGACATCTCGCACCCTCACGATTTATTCCCTTTCTCTCTTTACATCTGATTTCCTCTGGCGTCAAAAGCGCCAATGAAAGAAAGAGAGCGCGCGGGCGCCCGAGGGAGGTCTTCTTTCGAGAGTCTCTCGCTCAAAAAGAGGATGCCCGCGTTGCTTAGTCAAGCGCCAAAACGCGAGAGGCGATCGCTTTCTCAGCTCTGCGTTGCCCGGAAAAGTGCAAACGCGACTCGAAGGGGGATAGCAGTAGTAGTGGGCTTTTTTGTCTGTTTATTTGTTCGATTCGCGCGAAAAAGACGAAGTTTCTCTTTGTCTCTCTATCTACCTGTCTATCTATTCTCTCTTACATGTATATATGTATAGCGTTTAAGTTTACACAGTGAGAAGGGCACATTATTACGAGGTGCCAGAAAATAAAAGGACAACGAGTTTCGAGGGACGAGATGTGTTTCACCCGACAGAAGCGCGACCGAAGTGCACAGCACGTATATAATGTCCTTCGCGTGCGGATCTTTCAGCCCGTTTTTGTTTCCTCCTTTTGTCGCTCTTTGTCGCAGTGCGCTCCACTGACACTGATTCGCAAATAAAACCAGTGCACGCGCGCGCTTTCATTATCACGAATAATCGAGTAAAAAGACGATCGATCGAACTGCTTTACAATGACCAAGGAGCTTGCGCCGCTTACATTTTTTTTTTGCTTTTTGTTTTTCGTTACAGTTTTGGCTAAGTAGGTATATCATTATTATATCAATGTACCGGTTTTTTTCTCTGCTTCACGCGCTAATTAGTTACTTATATACTGTAGAATAAAATAGAAAATAGAGTTATATATGTTTTTTTTTTTTCGTTCTGTTAACGCTAAGACTACACTGTGAGGTGTTCATTTATGGATATCCCTAGACACATCATCGAGATGGATGTTTTTCTTTACGGTTACACGTGATCCTAATAACTAATAATTAGTTTACTCTTTATAAGTGTAAGGACTTTTATCTTGAAAAAATCTCTCTAACGTTCTTTTCTAGGGCCATTGCTTCCTCCACTCTCACGTAATTTTTTTTTCGCGCGGGCACGGATGTCCTTGGCATGGACGGTCTATGAATTTTTCTATTTAGTTATGTTTTCTTTTCCTCTTTCACATTTCCGTTATAGTTCAATTTTCTTTGCTTTCGTCGCGCGGGGAGACGACAGTCTTTGAGAAGAAGTCAAAAAATGAGTGCGCCATCATCGCGCGCCCTTCTGCTGAGTGAAATATCGTCCGGTCGCGTACGACGCACAACACATATCTATATGCTCTCGAGATCGCGGTTACGATTGATCGTTGCAGCATTCGTCACTCGTTTGCCTTCGATGCGGTGACGAGATTATGCACAGTGCGCTAGGAGCTGTATAGGTACATTCGAGCATACTTAGCATGAAGGCACGCCTGAGCGATGCGGAAATTCACTGAACTTTCAGAACAAATGTTAAATCTTTCGAATGTTACAAAAAGATTTTCACTAAACATTGAATACAAATGAATTGACGAAAATTTGAAAAGTAGTACAGATTTATATCATAGAAATTTGTTACAATAGAAAACCATATCTCGTGCAAGAGAATCTTTAATCATAGTTCGAATGAAATACGTCAATGAATGAGAGACTGGAGCATAACGCAAGAAGCAAAAGTAGGAAGAGATTAAAGGAGCGTCTCTCGATTTTCCGCATCGGGCTCGTACGTTAGCCTTCGGTTCCGCGCGCGCAAAGCAGCGTTTTACATTTTACAAGCAGCAGCGTAGCACAGCGCATATCAGCAGCGCGCGGCCGGCGCCGCAACCGCACACGTTCGAAGCTATACCGAAAGTAAGTGCGAGGGATTCTGTCTCTTTTCCTTCATATCGTACGTTCTTTCTTCTTTCCATCTTTCTCTCTTTTTCGCTCGATTCTCGCGGCCGTTGCCGCGCCCCTGAAGGTATGTTTTATACGTGTGGGCGGCGCAAAAAAGCGCTCACTCGCCCGGTAATCATCGATTACGGGCACGGCGGATGCGGCTCGCGATATGCTCTCAAGAGCGGAATGCACGCTCGCTCGGGTAATACACAGTCTGGAGATAAGGTGCTCGGTTTGGCTATATGTATGTTTTATATAGAGATTTATATATACATATACGTGTGGGTGTACAGGGTAGTGGGATTCCATTAAAAATTAATGCATCCGCTTTTTTTTGCCATTGCTGCAGCAGCTAAAAACCCTTGACTCAAGTTTACAGAGAGGAAGCTCAAAACTTCGATGAATTTCATAAACGTCTCGCTCCCTTATTACTTTTACGTTTATTTTAAATCTTACGGTTTATTTTTCGTTATTTCTGTCTTCTTTTTTTTATTAAGATTTTCTTATGCTCTTATGATGCGGAGGTTACGGGCAAACCGGAATTTCGCCCCTTCCACTATATAATATTACGATGTACACTTTATTTAATCATTTTTTTATTAATTCTCGATGCGCGATGCTACATACAATCCTAAGAGTTTTGGTATTTAAAGGGAAAGATATACGTTCGTGTTTTATAGTAAAAAAGATCGCTCAACGTATCTTAACAAGGTCGGAAGTATAAAATAAAAAACAATTCCTTCCTTGGAACATATAATTCTTAAATTGTGTAGACTTATTATGAAAAAATTGATTGATAAAATAAAAATTTAAAACAAAATTTGTGGTTATTGTAGTTGACCTTTAATGTGTATAAATAAACATTCGAACAATTGGATTTTGTAAACGGAAGTTTTTTACATCGAGTATAAATCACAAAAATCATTCCTACCCCGCAATCGCGTTCAAATCACCTATGCAAGTATTATAAACTAGAGATTATTCGACTTACGCGAAAAGTATATTTTTATATAAGTAATGTATTCCTTTGCTATTCGTATAATTTTTTTATTTCATATATAATAAATTTTATATATATACACACTAGATACGGGTACGGAGGAACTCGTCCGTATGTCCTTTTCCGTCTACTTTGATCAGTTTTAACTTCTTAAACATATCCTACAATCACGCAAATCGCGACAAACTGCGACGAACTCATCGAACGAAAAACTAACGACGCAAAACGGATAAAAAAAAAAGAAAACAACCTTTCTTAATAACAATAAACGCCTCGAAAAAGGATAAACTTTAAACTTTAAAACTATGATAAACAAATCGTGTAATTAAACGTTACTGTTTTTTTTTCATTCACTGAGACTAAAAAAGGATAATTCTTTACATAAAAAAGAACGCATTTAAACATTACGAAACCACAGTGCCGAATTGCACAGTACAACTGAATCGGCAATTAATAAAATATCAAAACGTTTGACTCGTCTCGCGCAAAGTTACGGTTTACCCTATCCGATTACTTTTTTTATTTTTCTGCAATATCTCTACCTACTTTATGTACAAAGATTAAATTTACAAGATTGAACTTTCAGCTAGTCACAAAATTTATGGCAGCCTCAAAAACCTTTCCCTTCTAATACCAAATACTTCGTATTATGTCTATGTTCGTGTCGGTGTGTTAGTGTGTCTGTGTGTCCAGTGTAATGATTCGATAAAAAGTGTCGTTTGATTCTTAAATGCTGTACAGGAACATTTACTTGCTTCACTCGTTTAATCTCGTCGTGTATTTCCTTTTCAACTATAATATTTCTCGTTTATGTTTAGTGCATTCGATTAATTGAAAATTATCGTATAAGAATTATTAACGGTAAGAGAGGAAGAGGAGGCTTGATTTAGTAATCCTTTACTTTTTTTTCTCTACAAGTATTAACTGCCTTAAATAAAGTCCTTTCGTCGAAACGCGGAGAGAATCCTACCTCGACTTTATGACTAGTTAAAAATTTATTTTTCTTCATCTTTGTAATATTTCCCGACTTGTTTTCGGTGTATTTTCATTAGTTTACGGAATCTGGATACGAAAGAATCTGAAATTATAATCACATAACGATTTGCGTTCATCGGAGAGAAACGTTAAAGATTTATTTCCTTTGTTTTACTTTACGCGTTACTCATTATTATTTGTTTCATTTATTATTTTTTAAATCGTGGACGGTCAAAGTTTACATACTCCCGATGCCTACTTTACTCGCGAACAAAAAGACGGACGAGGTCAAATTTGACTGTTTTGTTATTTTCCTTTACAGCAAAGCAAGCGCGTTTTTCTTTTCATCGCGTTATCTCGACGCCGAACGATCGAACGACGAGTCTCTATTAATGAGGGTTTATTTATTTTTTTTGTCCTTTTATCATCGTTTATTCCCTTTCCTACGTTATAACCTCCTATAACAAATTAAAATCACGATCGAATCACAGATTTATACCGCAGAGACGGGGTAGAATTTTTCCTTTCGTTCGTTTTTCAGGTCCGATATGGCGTGCATCCATGTCTATATATATCCCACACCCGGTTTCTGCGCGCCCGCGCTACAATATAACAACCTATTACAGAATGTCCGCCCGGTAGGATGATTCCTCAAGTCGTCCGCGTGGCTGCGAGAGAACTTTTGCCTATTATACACTCCTAAATCGCTCCTCCAGATTTAGGTTTTCTTTGTATATCTTTTTTTTCTCCAAAGTAACGCGCGATTCTCAGGGGATGAGTGTGCTTTTCGTCGAAGGGACGCGGAAAAATTAATGGTACCTTTCTGTAAAATACGGTACGAAGAGATGGCGAGGACACTTTATCGAATGCATTTTAATCGATGTTGTCGTCTTTCCCGTCGGAACCGAATTCTCACGTTTTTAGATTTTTTTTCGTTACGTAATTAGTTTTTTTTTCTATCGTGAGTATAGAATGTTTGTCGACTTTATTGAACTTCACGCGTTAGTGTTAATATCGTTACATACAAAAAAATTATTTTAGTTGATTTTTATGTGCTGATTTGTTCAAGTTGCGTCAATACATGTTTTTCTTCCGTGTACACGTGAAAACTTTGCACCTATCGTCGCTTCTTTGTTATTCATTTAGTTTTTCTTTCGTTAATATTATTTATATATATCGTCCTTCGAAAATCTATCGTTAATTAAATATAATTTTTTATTACATATATCATTTTTTTTTTATAATTAATTAGAATTATCAATTAAATAGTACCGTTACCCGTCGAAGACTCTCGGCGTTACTCCGTTTTCATATTTATTTATATATATATAATTTTTCTGCTTTACTTTTTCTCTGATCTCTCTTATCTTTGACTCTTCCATCGATTTTTATATCGAACTCCACATTATATACGCGAAATGATCAAAAAAGCGCCCCTTACACTCTGGAAGAATGCATCGTTCCTTCTCAAGTTTATCATTAATACCTAAATACCTAATACGTGGTGTTATTATTTTTATTTTATTTTTTATGGTTTACTTATAAATGGCCGTTCGATTCTTACGTCTGTTTTCGTCTTATTATTTCGTTTAATTTTTATTCTCAAACTCTTAAATACCGCACGTTTCAATCCTCTCACACGAATATATCATACTTGTATATATATTTATATGTATGCATTTCCCCACCTATACATATACATATATGATACCAAACGAAATATAGTCAGGCTTAATCTTTGTTCATAAGTGTAAAAAACGTCGCCACCAATTTCTTAATTTTTTTTTATTTAATATCCTATGCTTCTCGTTGATTTCGTCAAATATTAACATCATTCATTCGTCGCGTTGGCCCACGGGCCCTAGCTATTCCTACTTATGCGATACGGTACAGAGTTCAATTACATTTCTCATTGTTTCTCATATCAACACTCATGGCTGTTTCGGTTCTCTGCAATTGCGGTTGTTGTCATTTCGTTTGCAT
>JAPYZO010001289.1:0-29780 GCA_030522905.1 Torymus flavipes | reverse complement strand
GATGACCTGATTTTTGAGGCAGACACTTTTTATCCATTATAAATAATTAAAAATAATGCAAAATCTGTGGAAGAAATAAGTCTTTAAACTGTATTTACAACTCCAAATTTATTTTAATAACTAATTTTAAAACGTATATGATTTCCTTAAAAACAAATTTTCATAGAAATTCCATCAAATTATTGACGGTAACTTGGTGTAACATAGTATTAAAACAATAATATATAAATTTAACAATATAAAACCAAAATCACGACTAATGAATATAAAAAGTGTCTACTTCTCAGCTTGCATGCGCACATCTAACCGCAGTAAATGAAAATTACAATATAATCAAAACGAAGTACAAAGAGATCGAAAACTTTCGCCAGAACCGCTTGTTTAGGACATTTCATCGTATTTTTTTCATATTTTTTTCTTCTTACAAAGTAACGTTTATAATAATAGTAATAGTATTAAAAATAAACTACTAAAAATAATAATTGTCGTACAGTAATAAAAAGAGTTGACAGTATATATTGCAAAAAGTCGCGTCGCAACGGGGGGGAAAAGAATTACACAAAAATCGAAGTCTCTTTCTCGCGCGTAGCGAAATATCATCACAGCACGGCGGGAAGCAACGCGGTTGTACACAAATTTGTCCGTCTTTGCCGAAAATCATTTTTCTTTCTCTCTCTCTTTCCTTCGTATATCTTTCGCTCCTCGCGTCCGGAAAAAATTCAAGTCTCGCGGTATACAAACGGAAGAAGATAAAAATCAAACAAAAAAAAAAAAACACAAAGAGTCAAGTACGATTGCGTCGGGTTTCCCGGTCGCCGATCGGTGCGCTTCAAGACACTGTCGGCTCGTCTCCTCCTCCCTTCGACATTAATCTCATATACACGTTAAAATGTTTTTAACCGTTTCTCTTCTTTTCTCTTTAATAACAATCGACTCGCGATAACTAGGACTTACAAGTTACAATAGCTATAGTTAATCGTTACGTTAATAGTCATATAATTAATGATAATATAATAATAAAGATAATAAAAGATTCTATAACGTAGTAGATGCCTACGGACTAACAAAAACGAGAAACGAAAAAAAAAAATAAAAGAAACATCACAAACGAATCATTGCTCCGGTCGACTCCGGCTAGTCGCGCGCGCGCGCGTTTCACTTCACTGTGTGTATATATATATATACAACCTCCAGCTCTTTCTCGCTCCGAACTCCCTCGAGAGGGAGGAACCTCTCTCGCGCGCTCTTTATTACATCGTCCCGTCGCGGGAGCAGAAAGATTAACGACGAGTCGTCGAACGTACGCTGTACGCCAAAAAGAAAACGGATCCGAATTCGCAAACATCGCACGAGTGTGTGCGTCTGGAGACGTGGGTGGGTATCTGTGTGTGTGTATACGTGGAAGAAGAGGGGCCGAGCGACGAGGAAGATCGTAGATTACAAAGTAAAACGGAGTCGTTGCCGCTGCTCTCCTCCAGTACGTGTATAGCATTTGTGTGTGTATGTGTGTGTAGATATGTGTATTGGTGTGTGTCCGAAACAGCGAGTCTTCTTCTCCCGTCCGTCGTTAATCCTTTTGTCCGGGGCTCGCGGGCTCGCTTTCTCTCTTCGTCGACGGCGCGTCGAAGGAGGAGAGGCGAGTAGTCCTCTATCTCCTCTCCCCTTTCTTCCACTGTCGTTTTCTGTCTGTCTGTCTCTCTCTTTCGTGTTCTCTCTCACTCGGTCTCACTAGCTCAGGGCTCGTCGTCTCAGCGTCGCCGGCGGCTAGGGAGACGAGGCCTTGCTGACGGCCATGAGGGGCGCCGGGGGCAGCGCCACCGGTATGTGATAATATTTACACTGGGGCCGCATACACGTGCCCTTAACCGCATCTCTGCACACGGTTACGCGGTTGTCTATCACCTCCACGTTTCCTGCAAGAAGAAGAAGAGACAAAGGCCGAAGCCAGAGGTGAAAACTTTGGAGTGGCGGTGTGTGTGTGTGTGTGCACGCGAGAGAGAATTTCAGAGTAGAGCTCGTCCACTTCAGGTGGAATAAAAGTCCTTTGTTTGATTGCTCGGCAAATATTCAAATTTATCGGAGCTCTAGTCTAAAATTTCGTTCAATTACATCGGCTTATATTTTAAATATCATGCACAAATGTAAATTATTATTTGTCGTCAAAAAAATTTTTGTAAATATATGGTGCAAGTTGACGTAATATCAAAGAATGTAAATATAAAAGATATTGAAATTTAATTAAAACGTCGGAAATGCAATTACGAGGCAGCCTCGAAAATAACATGTCTTCATTGAGATTAAATTAAAAGAAGCCAGCCATCAGATCGAGACGTCTGCGAGCTGACTTGTATAGGGAGAGAGTGAGATCCGGCACAGTACTACTCACCGTCATGGAGATGAATGAACTTGCAGGCGGGACGGTTGCAGAGTTGTCGATTAAAATCTTGGCACACCGGGAGGGTGTCCAGTAACTGCAAGAAAATATCGCAAAAGCATAGTCAGTGACTCTCCCAGACTGCAATTTACTTCGAGAGAAAAAAAAAGGAATCGAGAGAAAAAAAAAGGAGAACCGCAACGGATTACAAACTCCCTCGCATTCAGCCGTCTCACAGGCAGGCTCGCGACCACTCGCTCGTCTATCTATCTCTCGCTCGATCTCATCTTTCGCTCTCTCTCTCTCGCTCACTCTCTGGCACTCAAACATCGTAAATGGCTGGCACTCACGGACGCACAGGCACTCGGTCAGTCGCGTTCACGCTACCGTCCAGTTTGTTAGAGCATATTCACGCTTCTGAGTCGCATGCTCTATGAAATTGGATCGTACAATGAAAAGTCAAAGGCAATTATCGCTAAGGGTGTGCGAATACTCAGCTAGGAATCCGGGTCACTCGGAATTCGTAATGTTGTTCTCTCTCTCTATCTCGTTGTCGAGGTTTTGAATGCTGCGCGGCCCGATGGAAAGAGTGAAATTAGCCGCTGCTCTGTGGACTCCTGCTGAGTGTTCGCACAGTTTGTTATTAATAAGGTAAAAAATTTGCAGTAGAACGTTTTTCTAGGTAATATTATTGATTCATTGTCAATCTTTTTATCTTCCTTTAACTTTATTATCAACGTATGTCTGTTTTGTATTTTTCTTAACCTTGTCAAAAGTGAGGATATATAAAATACTCCCAAGTTTTGCCGTTTCACCAATAATTTATAGTCATTAAAGCTCGTGATTACAATGTCGGAAGTTACATTTACAAAATGAAGAAGTAAGATAAATAAATAAATGAGAAAGAATAAAGATTATTGAACGACGGGTGCTCTTTTCGATAGATATAACGTTACGTCGTCACCAGCGACTGATATTAAGCGAAACTTAACACAAAAGTCGTTATACAAAACCAGAAATCAAAACAAAGAAATATGTACAATATTGAAGCCGGCAGAAACAACCAAAATTACGATTTGCGAGAATTCTTAAATTTTAATGCTAAAAATTAAAATCATTTTTGTTTTTGCAATACTCATCCTGCAAAGCGTGAAAACTTAGACACTAACAAACACAGTGATTTTACATGAAATTTTTATATACAATTTAGAGTTAAGTTATTTTTAAAAGCAAAATATCAATATTAGTAAAAACACTAGGACTTTATGTTTCCGCTTGAATGCCACGCATGATAAAAGTGATTTGTCACTTAAAATGTTATAAAAAAATATCTAAGATTGTTTTTCATCAAATGCTTGAGTACCTACCTTTGTACAGAAAAAAAAAATAAAAAAAAAATCGTAATAATTTATCAACTTGATATGGCAAAAGAATATATTTTTTTTTAATTGACATTTTGATACTATTCATTTACCTTATTTTTTGTTTCTAATAAAATTGAATTTATACAAAACTATCAATCAATATTGTTAAAATTTTTAGTATACTCTATATGTCCTAAAAAGGAAACAAATCCGAGAAAAATATGGATGCCAAAATTCCATGCACAATTACTTTACTATGTTTTGAAATTGAAGCTCTTTTCAACAATTTGAAGTACACTTTAGAAACTGCTATATAAATGTACAAATATTCTTCAAAAACTAACTACATTTATTATTTTACGTAAAGTTATATTTACAGCATATGTAAAACAAAAAGAAAATGACAAACCTTGCGAAAACTCTATTGTTTCGATGTTAAATCAAGCGTAACTTCATTTCTCACCCCCTTCCCGATTCTCACCTCTACACCCCATGAATTCTCGAATTCAAGCACCTCGCAATTTTGGCTATCCGCTCTTTGGGCACACGGGAAAACCGCTCTCGAAAAAGCGCCCGCGCGCGAGTTCGGGAGGGAGAGAAAAGGAAAAGAGAGACCCGATAACCCGGCACACGCGGCTACGGTTGCGTGCAAGCTCGTCGCGCTCACAGCTTTTTTTTGCCCGCGAACAAAGCTTTGCCCCCATCGCACGCGTGACGTGTGCACGCGCGCACGGGGGCGCGACTCGCGCAATTTTCTCGCGGCGCGAAATGCTTGAGTGATGCTCATTGTACTCGCACAATGTCGCGTGCGCGTAGCGTCTCCTCTCCCCGGCTTTCATTCGCGCTCCACGCACGCGTGAAACAGCCTGCGAACAAAAAAAAAGAAGAGAGAGAGAGACAAGAAAAGACAGAGAAGAGAGAGAGGGCTTCATTGTTGCTCGCAGGGACGACTTTGCAGCTTGCACGCGCGACTACGAGCGCGATGGCTCGTAAATCCTCCGATTTCGCGCGAGCAGTGCGTTTGAAAAAAGAAAGAGAGAAGGAGAGAGAGAGAGAGTGAGAGAAATATCAGTGACAGGGATATTTTCCCCGATGAGAGACAGAGAAAATGAAATCTTCTGGGTGCGATAACGAAGAAGAAATGGAGGAAGTCCGCGCGGTATAAGGAAGCGCGGACGAGCGAATAGAATGTTAAAAAGTGAAAAGAGCGACGATAATGGGCGCGAGAGCAGAAAGAGAACGCGCGAGGGAGAGAAGGAGAAAGAAAAGAGAGGCGCGCGAGCGCGGTATGAAAGCACGAAGCGCGCGGCAGGTCCGTTTGTCTTCGCAACGGGCCATTAAGCATACTGACCAGACTGCAAAACTTCGATATTACTAACAAATCTCGTTTTTTTCTTTCGCCTCTTTCGCTAAACTCCCTCGCCCTGCCGCTCGCATTAAACGTGAAACGCGCCGGGGCGGCGTCTTCGTTCCCCTCCTCGCCCCTTCGCAATTGACTCGATTTCGATTCCTTCGAGCTTCCGCTTCCGACGATGTTGCAATCTTTTGTCTAGGCCTTCCTCGAGCCCCTTTCCCTTATTATTCCTGACTCTAACTTCCCCCGCTGTATTATCCTTCCTTTTTAAAAGAGAGAGAGAGATCTGCACCCGTGCTCTCATCTTTTCTGCGCTTTATCGAATTCACGTGTGTGTCTGTGTGTTTCTATGGTAAATGTATTATCACCGGTCGTATACGCGTATAGTGTCTCGTATTTTACAAATATATATCTCTTCTCGTGTATTCGTTACAAAAGTGTGTGAATGTGTATACTGTATCTTTTTCTTATTTAAAATATATACGTATACGTGTTCTTGTAACGAAATATTTCTCAATGAAAAATGATTAATTTACCAATCATTCATCTTACATGTGTATGTACACGAAAATTGTTACCGATTATATCTTTTTGTTGTGCTTTGTACGATAATGAATGATTGATTAAACATTAATATTAATATACAAGAACACGTTTCATTTTCTCCCGCATTTTCATCCACCGTTTTAAACTACTAAACAATATATTTCTATACTCGCGAAATAGAAAAGCAAAAAACAAAAATCTTTAAGCTGTATTATCTTTAATCATAGTCTTTATGAAGCAAATAAAACGTATATAACACGTGCAAATTCTGTTCGATTGTTTAAAATAAGGCATGTGCGTGCGAGACGTCTCTTTGAAGAATGAAATAAAGCTCTACGGAACGATTATGTTCGGGACACGACAAGAAATATACATGACAGTTTTATTTAGAAATATCAATTTTTAATTTTTCTTCTGCTCACAATCATGCAAGGGTTATCGTACTAATTAAACGGTTCTTTGTAGTTGATGTAACATATTTTTAAGCTATTATTCTACTTATAAGTAGATTGAACATGCAATGATAGCTATAGGTAACAATATATAATAATTATAATACATCTTTAAAAGAAAAACTGCATAATATATAAATAATGAACACATTTATAATTAAATGACATTTTGAATATTGAATAAAAAGTTATATTGTTGTGAAAAATATATATTACTTATAATTATGTTACTGGAATAAAATTTACCTTCCACGAGCATTTTCTTTCCCTTGACATTTATGCTTGTTTTAAAGAAGCTTTCGATGATGAATGTGCAAAATTATTCGAGATATTTGATACAAAGAAACAGAAAAAAATGGCAAAATTAATTACAGAAAAATATTCATCGGCGTGTCCCGAGTTGAAACGTCTCGCAGCGACGCAAATATGTATATAATACGCACGCGCACACACGTATCTAAAAAAGACATATTATTCTTGTGACAGAGACAAATGCAGCGAGAAATAGAGATATAAACACATTGAAATCCGACCTCGGTATAAATCACATACACGGGTGATAGAGATGTACGCTCATACATATCGTTTATTGTGTTAGCGGAGTGTCAAGTCAAAAAGCGTTATAACAACCTACGAGACAGATATATTAAAACAAGAAAGTAAAAACTATATATAATGTATATATTCACTATATAAAGAGATGATCAATCGCGCGAAGTAGTTATGTACCATAAGTTCACCATGTAGATAATTAAAAGAAGCGTGCAAGTTTGAAGGCGACGGTGAGAGAGACGCAATTAAAATGTAGCGGTAAAAAGTGAGCGAAATCATAAAGTTAGTTCTAACGCTCGGAAACGAAATAGCAGCATAGTGACGGACAAAATCCTTCTCACAGACCCAAAACAAACTAAATTGGAACTCTGTGACGATCGCGTGTCGTCCAACCATAAAGGAAGTCAGCGGGTATAAAAAATGAAAGAAAAAAAATAGACGTATAAAAAAACTAGCTAAATATAAAAGGATATTCGGTAAACAATGTGTCGCGCAATGGTATATCGATTGAAGTACTATGGTAACCAATATCAATAATATAACAATAATGATAATAATGTAATATATAAAGTATAGTAGTAATATCTTGCAATTGCGTATAAAGAGATATAATTTGCTACAAACACAGAGTCTTGTCATGCAAATAATGGCCCGGGAGAGGGTTTTCTGAGAGATAAAAGTAGGTTACTGCTTGGGTGACGATATTAAAGTTTACACGAGCATCTTATGTCAACAGAAGAGAGAAAATTTACGCGAGGCGATTGTTGCCGAGACTGAGCTGCTAATCCAAACAAAACAGAATGTAAAAAAAGGAGATCTGAAAGCCCGGCATCAAAGACAGAAGCAAGATGTATATATATATGTGATCGCAGCTGCGCAGCCAAGCTTCGTTTGACGTTTGCGGCAAAAAGACTTTAACAAGGCAATTATTGCTTTTAATAATGCTGTATACACAAAAACCGACTTCTTTGATTTTTGCAAGTTTTTCTCGACATTTGTCTGACGCGCGTCGACAGTGGTCCAGTTTTATCGGACGACCATGTACATATACACATACACAGATATATTGGAGGAGTTCGAGTAACGCAATAAGGCAGGGTAAAATAGAAACGAAATCGAAAAGAAAAGTGATAGAGAGAGAGAGAGATGAAAAAAGTCAAGAAACAGATAGAGCACGGAGAGGGTATAAAAATAGGAAAAATAAGCGGCATATAGAAACGACGAGCGTGCATTTTCAGTAGTCAGTCGAGTAAACATAAAGCAGACTCGCGACTTGAGAGCTATATGGGCTTTCCATGATACCGTTAAATACTTTTTTTTTTGTTTTTCTTTGCCGAGATATTACAAGCCGATTTTGGTGTATTCGCGGGGAGTTATATATCCTTGGCCATCCGTTGGATCACCGTCTTTGGTTACAATATTTGCGACGTTATTACAAGAGAGAAAAAAAGTGAGTATATCGTCAGAGCGACGTCTTTCTGGCTTTGTTATTATCTGCTTTGTACATATAGTACGATACCTTTGCCGAACTTCAATCACCCAAGCATTTCGATGTCGCCGAGGGCCAACTTACTATCGCGCTTGATCGATTCGCTCGAGCGGTTGGCACGCGCAGGGAAAAGATATAGATAGAAGAGATAAACGCACACACATTCACTCACTACTGTATAAAAAGCTACGAATCAAGATAAAGACAATTAATAATCAAATCAAAAGACAATAAATTTGAATATTCGGCGTGTGTATCTTTGAAAATAATAAGGGGGATAATATAGTTTGCTATAGAGAGAACCGCAACAGCGAATCGAACGACAGCGAGAAACAGTCGGCGACGATCGGCGCTCCGTATTTTATTTTCATTATTTGATAGTCATAGATTAATTACTTTATTCGTAAAGAAAAAATATGTATATGTAAACAATGTAAAGGTATTTGGGAAGTCATGAAGCTGTCAAATTAATATATTCTACTGCAAATAAGTTCAACACTAGATCAACTGCGACTCCGCAACCATAACAATAGCGCCGATCAGTATGGCAAGCTTTCCTTGGTTTGTGTATATTAATCATGTTTACTTTTTTCACTAAAATATAAAACATTCATTAAATAATAAACAGATATATAAGTTGATGCAAAAAAAAGTGAAAAAAAATATCAATCGAGCACATCTATTACTGCACTTCGATCCATAACCCGCCGGTAAAGGTCTATTGTCAACAAAGAGAAAAGATACAAAAAAGCTCGCGCATAACTTTTTAAAAACGTTAAAAGGTACAGGGCTAAGGCTTATGTCGTTATTCAGATTACATACGAATAGCGTGAATCGCGTTCCATTTTAATTGACCAGCATTTTATCGTAAGCTACATACTCGGACAAGCGTTGTTTCCTAGGCAAGCAAAAGTTATATGTATATACTAGATAATTAATTATTTTAGCCCCAATTACAAACGCTTTATTACAGTGAATTCAGCAAGAAAAAGTGGTACTTCCGGCCAATAAAAAAATAAAAGAAATTTAAGCTCTGCAAAGTGACAAACAAGAGAGAGATATTGGAATAAAAAAAGTTTCTTCAAATTTAAAAAAAAAAAAAACATGACTTATGTAGAAATCGCAAAGCATTTATTTATTTGTTTCTTGATTGATATAATTTATGAACAATAAAAGAATATGAAAAATTGAATTTGATTGATTTTATTCGAGTGATAAAAGCGTGCTTATTTCTCATCGTGACGTAAATTGTTAAGTGTCGGTTCCTGGGACAGGACAGAAAAAAGATTCAACTATAATAACGATAATCATGACAAATAATGTATATAGTTACAATAATAATATAAGTTATAATACTAAAAGACAAACACCAGGTAAGGCAGTGGTTATTCGCAGTTATAGTTGCGGTGAGCAGTCGTGAGGGAAATACCCCCAAAGCTACGTGTTAGCCAAGTTCAATTGAGAATGCCGGCGGTCATTGTCTATTAATATCAATAAAAAAAAGCTTCAAAAAATTATTGGTTGCAAAAAGTATCTGCATATATATCAAGAATTTTAATTTGTTAACGTCAATGTCCGCCGGTCTTCCCTTTGAGCTTGAAGGTTAGCAGCATTATGATATCAGACCTGCACTGTAAACGCGCAGCAACAACCCGTCGATTCTCCAATGGAAAATCATTGAGACGTCAATCTCGCCGAGCGAAACGAATGTACAAAGCAAAAAAACGAAAAAGCAAAGAGAGAAGGATGTGGGTAGACTACTACTAACTGCAAATGAGGTTACAAGGCAGGTCTGAGATCAAGATAAAAACTGGTTACAATAATGAGTCTACCTGTCCGCAGCTGTCTGTGTAGACGACACAGTGAGCGTTTTGAGGGACCACTTGGGCCCCGACAGTGGCTAAGGCTGCTAAGGCGATCCACATGCAGCAAACGAGGCAGTGTTCGAGGTATTTTTTTTTTATTTTCATTACCATTCGGTCGAATTCAGTACGGGATGCACCGGAAACCAAAGTCGGCACACGACATTTAGCGTGCCCTCGGAGCACCCAGGTACATGTCCAAAGGAGTTTTCGAAATAAGGCGATGCGTCAATACAAAATGCGTTAAAGCGTTTGTTTTTTTGGTTTATTTTTTTCGTTGTTGAATGTGTCCAAGAAGCCGTCCCTAGGTAGAACGGTTAGTGTGTTGCGGTTTAAATTTTTATTTTGTACAGATGCGAATTAATTTTGATTTGATAGAGTTTTTGCAAATGTGGAAGAGTGACGATTTGTTGTTATTATATATTGTACAGAAATCGTTGTATGTCGAAAAAAAAAAAATTTGTAGAGTTCGTAATACGCATTTATTTTTCAACCATGTACCGGGGTGTAAATTTTGTTCCAATGAAAAATGTATTTTTGATAACGAAATTTTGATTTGGTCGCAGGTGATACGAAAAGGGCATGGCAATAATGCGGCAGCAGTGCACACATAACCAAGCCAGCATTTCAAATACGTATTTATTCCAAAATTGTGTATGCATGTTAACGTATGAATTTATCAAATTTTTAGACATATATTTTATATAGTTTGGAATTTTGCGTGTTTCAGTAAAGTGACATTGTAAATAAACCGTCGTTCGAACAATCAATCAACCAATCGATCCGAAGTACAGAGACAGATAAAAGAGGCACACCGCGTTGGCAATGTTTAATCGGATGTAAAAAAATTTCATAATGTATGAATAAGTCAATATTATTTTGTAATATTTTATAAATAAAATAAAATTATTATACAAATCATATGATTTAACGAAAGCATACGGTTAAACAACATGGTTGTAAGTGTATTAAATTTATTATTTGGATAAAAATGTTAACGAAAATAAATAAAAAAAACCAAAAAGTTATCTTGTAAATATTTGATTGTGTTGAATGATTTTCTCGCGACAAATGTTATTTTTGTATTATTAATATGATTATCCAGGTTTTGTAATTCGTGAAAAAGTATTGGTAAGGAATTTTCGGAAATTACCAGTACCAGGATTTTCGCAGATGCAGGATATTGGTGGATTCGTGCAAGGCAGTTAGGATCGACGATAGATTGGAGCGTAAGCATTGCGTTGTTCATAGTATTTTCATTCAGTTTCAAAATCGTGCGACGTCCAGATGTAGGCAAGCATGAAACAGAAAGTTTAAAGAAAGATAATGAAAGAACGTGATTCATGCAGTGCCACTATTAAATTGACTGTATAGTCTATTTCTTCGGTCGATACGGCTGAAATAATTAAAAATATGAATTGACTTTGTCATGCGATTTTTTAATCATAAATGAAAAATTCGATAACCGGTTTAAAAAAAAAAACTAGTTAAAAATTCATAATCCCAGATAAATATGATAGGCATTCTCGATGACATTGATTGTGCTTGCATAAAACAGTTCAATCTAATTTCGTTATCTTGAATTTGAACATTTTAAATCATATTTAGAGACATAACATTTATTTAGATTAATTAGTTGAATGAAATGTTTTATGTAGGCTTAGAATTTCAATGAAATTTCCATATCATGCAGTTGAATCGAATAAATTCGAATTTCTAGTGTTTTGAAAGTATTTGTGAAATTGAAAGTGAAATGATTAGTTGTAGTGAAGAGTGTAGTGATTTATAATTCTTTTTAACTTTTGATCTATAACGTTCTGCATACCTTAATGATTTGTCCACTATACCTTTGAGCATATTTATTTATAATACAAGAATAAAATACTAAAATCACATTCTTATTTTTTTTATGATGCACTTATTCTATAAAATTTGAAAAGTTAAAAGTCATGAAATATACATACTAAGAAGACATAATTTTTATTGTTTAATCAAAGTAATACAGAAGTACCACATATACTACGTAAGCACACAATTTTATTTCTATAAGTTCTTTTTTACTATGTATTATTATAGACATCACTACAATATTCGATATAGTGTTCGATATAACAGATGATAGTATATACATGCGTGAAGTAAATCATAGCTTACGATGATTGTGTGAAACAGAAAAGTGCGAGAAGATAGATACTTTTAACCACAGCCAAAGCTATTTGCAGCTGCTGCTACCATGAAGAACCTGTTGAATAACCATGATTTATAGTGCTACAAACTACATTGATGATTAGCCCACATTTCTTGTTTTCTTATCGCACGTACAATAGATTATCAGCTATTCCAAAAAATATAATATTCTAAAGATAAATTAAACATAGGCTAATATCAATGACTGCAGAAGTGGTAAAGCTTCGCAAGTTTAGTGACGTCTCTTTATCACGCCTAATGAACGTACGAACGTCCCGCAGCAAATTTTCATACACGCATCAATAGAAGCGCGGGTGCTGGAATCATCAAAAAACTGCGTTCTTGTATCAACGAATACGTTTTCGGTTAGTCCAAAATGTTTGTGAATGCACACGCTTTAAAGTTGTTCTGGAAAATGACAGACGTTATAAATGAATTTTTGCCTTCTCGTACGCATAGAATACTAGCGGCCGACATTATCCACTATAACCACTCCTAGCGTGTGCGCAAACCTCAAATCCGTGAATTTATGGGCAGAGGAGCCATTTGTTATCATATGCGCGCGCGCACGAAAAGCCAAGAAATAGCAAGCGTTCTGCGTTTGCATTTACTTCGCGCTGCGGGCATCGCAGGTGATAAAGAGCGTTACGCAAGCGTCAGGGAAGAAGGAGCGATAAGGATGAGGGGAGTTCACGAATACAGATTTATCAGCCTGGATAGTGCATTTCAAAGCACTGCTTTGCGTTGAAAATAGAAATTATTTGTTATCGTCGTTTGATTCTCAGCGCGTGAGTGGCGACATGTTGGTTTCAAGACGGTGCTTCTGATCTGAACTCGGTCACATTGGTTAACGCACATTACCATTGCTGTATTATTAGTCACTTTTTGTTTTCATGTTCCTTTTTTGTAAATACCAAAGGCATCTTTACAGTTATTCTAATTTCTATGATTCCAAACAGTTGGCTCGACTGGTTCGTATGCGATGCTCTACGTTTAAAACGCAAAATTTCGTGATGCCAAAATATACACTAAGAAAAGGCTATATGTGTTCGAAGGAGCTGAAGAATATTTATAAGCAGCACTTTTAAGAAACATAATTCCCAACTAAAAGTACACAAGTTAATTGTCCAAGTCGCCGACCCGCAGAGGTTAAAGGAATTGCGTTTGTCTACTTTTCGTATCTGTGTTTAATCGTCCTTTTGCTCTTCGCATCAAATCTGCAATTTGGTAGTAGTGCTCCGGTTCAAGCGACACAACGGAGGTGGCGATCTTTCGATCTTGGAGGATAAAGGATGAGGGGATATTCTATACAGCCTTGTTTCTCTGGCGCACCGCTTCTCATTCTCCTCTTGCCACTTGGTTTGCGCGACTAAAGCACTGGAAAGCAGTGGGATAGAGCTGGGATTGTACTTCAGCGGTATAAACTGGGACGGTGGAGGATCGAAGGATTTATACGCGAGTATACAAGTTAGTCAGTCGTCCGTACAATGTCTCGGCGTCTAAAGCAACTAATAACTACATAATTTGAGATAGATAAAGCGACCTTGTGCTTGATCAATAAGACGAAATAATATAAACACATAGAGAAAGTTGGCAAAAAACAGTAAAAACTCGTCAAACGGAAAATAAACTAATTAAAGAACAGCAAACTGACCATAACCATAAAATTTATGCGCAGATAATAACAGTGGGTTTGATAGTGTAAATATGCAAATGATACTTTCTCAGAAAAAAAAACAAACAAACAAAAATTACGCAAAAATCGCGAGGCCTAATGTAAAAAGATAAAAAGTATAGAGTCATCAGTTCGTAAAAACATACAGTCACGCTTGTCTACTGCAATGGACGAGTGAAAAAAGAAAATACCAATAATGAAAAATAAAAGTATAGCAAGCACTAGGTCGATAGTAATTGATAAGTAGTCGAGGATCGTTGTTCAGTGGGAAGCAGGAAGCGAGAGGCTAATATAATTATATCAGGCTAAGAGCAGTATGATATATAAGGCTGTACGTTGTGTAGACACGAAATTGTATATAATAATTTTTACTGAGTGAAAGTTTTTTATATAGCTGATGGTACTAGGATAAAAGGAAGGAAAGGCTTTCTCTCATCGAGAGAAAGATGAAATAAGAAGAAGCATTAATAAAACAAATATTCATGCATTTTTCAAGCATTATTATTACAAATACTGGGTGATTCCTTACAAACCCCGCGAGCGTGCATGCGCAAAAACGCATTCGACCTTGAGAGAAGTTGCTTTTCAAAGTACGCAAATAAATCTACAGTACCAATATATGAAGATAGATGGCAAAAACCTACAGACTGCTAGGCTACAGTTCGTTATAATATTATTACGACATACATTATAATTGCATCGTTCTAGTTCTTTAAGCAAGGTTTCTCTCGTTTTCTTTTTTTAACGTTGGTACGTAGGTTAAAGGCGTTCTCTTTCAACAGCGCAGGTCAGAATGGTATATTGTAAGAACGAATGCGCGAAGCTTTGCATCTGCATTCCCGGGGTCGCATGTATAATTTATAAATGTAGCATATTCGAGATAGATATAAATGTCGACATTATACATATGTTAGGAATCGTGTATATGTAAATATATCAGATATATAACAATGTACATGAAGAATTTAAGAAAAAACAGTACAGTACACAATAATAAATACTACTTCTCATATGCATCTATATACTTGATTATACCTCAAATTATCTTCTTATTCATTTGTTGTCTTATCATATATACTCATATACATACATCATAGACATACTGTACTAAATTATATGTGAATTTATTCGTTGCACGTGACTTTGATGCAACGTTATATTGCGTGTATATAATTTTCATATATATTAAATATATATATTCTTTTTGTATACAAACGTAAATATAATGTGTAAGTATATAATTAGTATATTTTCTTGTATTTTATTTCTTATCTCTTTAATAATCTTTTATTATGTACCTACGCTTCAGAACGTGTGTTCGTGTGCAGTGAAGTGTCAAGTGCAAGAGAAGGCACTTTCGCTATGCGTGTGTGACAAATGACTCGGTATGCCCAAAACCTTCCGACTTGGCGCTTGACTCATCATTTCACTTATATTATAGTTTCTTTTCTTTTTTCAATTTAGACTCTACGATTCCTAAAGTACTAACTAGTACGATTTTTGCACAAGTAAAAATCTTAAAGCAGATCACATTGATCAAAAATATATAAAAACACAAAATAAAACAATGATTGCGTCACATATTGCATCGAGTAATTAAAACCTTAAACACTTTTTTAACGTAACAAAAAAATTTTCGTCGCTATATACCTCTGAAAATCTATAATTTAATTTTAAAAACAAATTTTAAGAGCGATAAAATTTCATTATTGGCAAAAATCATTGCTGTCCACGGCGGACGTAAAAACATTTCAATTCTCAAAAGTAAAACTTATGACTAAAACCGATTAACTCAAACATTAAAAAAAAAGAAAAAACATTACAAAGGTTTTGGGCATTAATTTAGACCTAATAAACCCTCGATTATTTTTTATATATTCTGTAGGTTTCGCAGGAACCGTATTAGTTTTTTTTTTCTTCTCCACTTTTATAAAAAAAGAACTCCTGCTCTGCAGGAGGCTAGGAATTGTTGTTCTTCGCATTATAACTCGTGTGTATGTTCCTTTCCGCAAAACCGCGCTCCGGCAATCGTTTCTCATTGTACAAGGCCCTTTCTTTCGATCAAACGCGAAAATCGACAACACAGGCCGTCATTACGAGCAGCGTCGAGAAGCGAATGTCCTCTGGTGTCGTATTATGCGTCTCCCAGGGATCTTCGCCCTCTGGACGCCATCGCGCAATACGTTCGTATAGTCTTAATTAAACATTTACTTATATTGTGTGCTTAGGGCATTTATGGTATTACAGGCTATATACTATCACAATCAAATGGGCCTTATTAACAACTCCGCGCGACATGAAAAGCGATTCTTCCCTCGCGAACGGAAAATAGAGACGGAGAAAGTAATTATCACTGTTTTGTGTTTATATATTTACCACTATCACTTTCATTCAATGGAAGACAGAGCGGCTTGTGTCACAGTAAAACTACTCGTTGCACCGGTGTCGTACCTTCGTTATGTTTTCATTTTCCTTCGGTCTTTTTTAGCCACAGAGAGGCCGACGGTTTAGATAGGCGTGCGTTTCGCCTGCTTTTTTGTGATCACCCGAGAGCGTTGTGCGTTTTTTCTCCTCTAGCGGACAGTTCGCGAAAGAGTCGCTTTTAATCTCGCGAAGAGTTTCAAAGTCCCCCACCCAAGGAACAAAGGCGCGAGTGGCACTTCCGGTCAGATGGCAAATAGGCCTATTTTACCTCCCGTACATTTTGCGTGTTTTTATGCATTCTTTGTCTTTGTTTTCATTTTTTTTCCATGACATTGTGATTTGAAGGTTACGCGCAAACACCGAGGTAAAAAATCCGTTTGTTCGCACGACACGCGCCACTGTTCTTTGTGGCACATTGAGGCATCCGCCGCTATACGACTAAGCTACTTCATCGTACAATGCACTTGAATTTTTCCGTACACTTTGTGACTCGTTACGTCAGTGTGCTTTCCTCAGTATTCTCTGTTTTTTTTGTGTACTCCTCGCGCTCGGGTTCGCTCAATATTGCCCGAATGCTCAAAGACTCAAATCACTGGCAAGTACGTGTTTATACAAGTATGTATGATAGTAAAGTAGTATTTTCTTTTCCTCAAATTTTAGTTTTTAAGTATGAGAGTAATAGTAGTGTTTATCGGTATAGTTATAGTAGTTTTAGTATAGTCGTGATTTTAGTAGCCATAATTGTAGTAGTTAAGATAATAAACTTATATACGCATCAACGAACAATGACAACACTGAATTTTTGTTTAGTTGTTCTTAACTCAACACTATCCTTTTCTTTTTCTGGAATCCGAGGCCTTTAGTATAAGAAATCATAAAAAATACATCACAATAATCTTTCGTTAGTGCCATTAGTTTTTCTGCAACCAGTGATTGTGTGAGTGTATTTTTATTGAGTTCAGTGTTTGTTATGTTCAAGACAGACAACATGACTTCATTTTTATTATCGTCAAGCATTTTAATTGTCTTTTTAGGAAATGTACTTGAACATAATGGTTTCTAAACTTCGACAAATGCAAAGTTTTTCGGTAGATTAACTGAACTCTCACGATTTGAATCTACGATTTCTAAATAAAAAGGATAGAATGATTGCAAAGTATAAGTGTGCCTATGACGTTTGATGCACTTATTCGAAAATAACAAACTCTTATTACGAACAAAAACTAACCAACGTAAAAGCTCGATTTCGCGTGAAAATTCAATTTCCGCGCGCGAGGCAAGGTGCAACTAGGAAACAAATTGATAAACGGAACTTTATTTGTTTAAAAATAACGAGATAAAACCTAAAAAAAGTGACTCGAATAATTAATTAAAACGCATAATCTTATAATTATTTTAAGGTACTCTACATTAGGATAAGAATAGACCGTAAGATTGACTCACGAAGATAAAAAAAGAAATATAACATGCAAGAATCAACTCATTGTCAAAGGACAGTAAGAGGAACACTGGAAGAGAAATAATAGTCATAGAAAAATAGTAATTTATCTTTTACTTAAAAATATGAGAACTAACGTAACAAATGTATCGAGTTCTTCAAATAACACACTGTTGCCGTATAATAAGAAAAATAATTGACATGCTCTGACTAACTAGCGACAAAAAATAATAATAACCTAAACCTTATTGTAATCAACTTTTTTAACAAGTTCTTCAAAAATTTTATCGTAAAAATATACTGGATTGCAGAAAGAAATTAAAATGTTACATGCTAAAAACATAAGAAAAAAAAAAAATCTAAACATAAAACCTTAACCTAAAATAAAAAGAAAAAAAATAAAAAACAAAAAAAATCTGAAAAAAAGAAGAAAAAAAAAAAAAAAAAAAAAAAAAAAAAAAAAAAAAACTAAAAATAAAAAATAAAACGACCCTATAAACTCATACGTGCAACATGCGCGTAATTAACATCGTTTTAAATGATCCGTTAAAAAGTAATCAATGAATAAAAACGATTAAAGTTATATTTCAGCGATATTCTCGACCGTTGAAAACCATAAACGCAAATGAAATTATGTTCATGTAAAACGGAACTTTCAGAAACCGGTATATATTCCACGTCTTTCTTTAATAAGGCACTTTTCAGCGACGATCGTGACTAGAAAATGAAACTATTCTTTCCTTCGGAACATTTCGCATTGAAATTATCATCTTGTCCAAATATAATCATCCGAATCTCGCGAGCTTCAATAATCACCAATAGATCTCGTGTCCATTCTTTTTTTTTCTTTCACTGTCGAGGGCTCAAATATCTCAACGATAAATGCAACCGACGTACGGCAGGAATCATCAGGATTCGATGACCCGTTAACCGACGACGTTTGTCGACGACAACAGCTCGATCTACCTCGTTCGCGTCAACAACAGCATGCAAAGCGAAAGATTCGCGGGGCTCGCGAGACCGTCGTCGTTGGATGCCGACGCGGGCTTAATTGGGGGCGACTCGACACCGCTTACGTAGTTTTCATTTTCTTGTAGGGCTGCATTATGACGCCGGTATTGGCGGTGGGGAGAGCGACCTGAGGCTGGGCAGCGATGGTCGCGGGCCCCGCGGTCGGAATACCCTGGGGCATGGCACTTGCGACGCCGTGCATGCCGGGAATCATCGCGTACGGATTCTGGACATAGGGCGAAGCCTGGACCTGCGCGGCCGTGGGAATCGACGCCTGGACGTACGGGCTGCCCGGGAGCACTTGCTGCCTAACGAGCGAGTAGGGGTTGATGGGCGTGGCCGCGGGTGGAGGTCGGTACGCGAGGAGACCCGCTGGAAGGTGGGAGCCGAGACCTCCTGCTCCGGCGGCACTGTGAAGACCGGCCATCCCGGGGAAACCGCCTCTGTGCGCGGCCGCGTTGTGCATACTCTGCTGCTGCTGACCGAGGCTGGCCAGCGCCTGCTTGTTGAGAGCTACACCGGTGTAGTTGAGGGCGTTCATCGGATTGAGGCCGTAGGAGGCGGCTGCTGCCTGTTGAGAGGCCGCGGCCTGCTGGGACAGCTTGATAGCCTTCGCGTAATTCTTTTGGGCGACCTCCTTGGCCAGAGCCGCGGGGTCTAGGGCCATACTGGGATGGACGCCGAGACTGTTGAGGACGTTTATGTTGGCCATGTTGGCCATGGTGTAGTTCATGTTCGCGACCGAGTTCATGTTCGCGATCGAGGCTGCCGTATGCATGGAGTTCATGCTAACCATCGTGGGAACCGAGTTCAGACCGGCCATCGAAGTGATGGTGTTCATGGTGGCATTGTGAGCCGCGGCGGCGCTCAGGGCATGATGGATCTGTTGGTTAATCTGTTGCTGTTGCTGCTGTTGTTGCTGCTGCTGTTGTTGTTGCTGTTGTTGTTGTTGGGACGCGCTCGAGTGATTCAATTCGTGAGAGTTCTGACCGACAACGGAGGCAGATTCGGATTCGTGATTGGCGTTAGTCGACTTGCTGTCATTGGACGCGCTCGAGGGCGGAGGCGGCGGTGGATTGTTCGGATCCACGAGGATTCCATTAGCGGCGACTGCGGCGGCGGCCGCCGCAGCCTCGGCCGAGCTATTCGCTTGGTTTTGTATCGAATTTTGCACGGCGTTAACTACCGACTGATTCGAGTTTTGAGCGGGTAGGGGTGGTGTTCCAGTGTACTCACATGACACAGGCACGTAGGGCTGCTGGAGCTGCATAAGCTGCTGGTAGGTCGTGGCGCCGGTCGGCTGGTAAACCGGCACGCCCGACTTGTCGCCCGCTGCACGCTTGTACGGAACCATTCCTGGGAAGGCCTGAAAAAAGCACAAAGGCAGAACGCGCAACGGTTAGAAAGTGTTATTATCTTATTTTCGCGCACATATATTTTTCTTTGTCTTTTTTTTTCTGTTTTCTTATTTTTTGGTCTTTTCTCTCTCTCTCTCCTTGGGATGGCGCAATGTGGTCCCTTCGTAAGGAGTGCTGATATACAAAACCATTGAGAGAGACTGACAATTAAAACCTAATGGCGAATGGTAGGTTGACTGTTGTTTTTTTTTTGTTTGGTCATTTTCAGTTCGTCCAATCGGTCGTATTTGGTCTGACATGAGTATTACCTGAAGTATCAACATTTTTCTTGGACTCGTTTACTTTATAGATATATTTAATAAGAGTTAGTGGTACAAATAAAACTCGACAAACAATTTAAAAAAACAGTCCTCGTTAGTAGTGACATATGAATGAGCGCGTCTGGGCGTATACGTATTTATGAGGTGGCAGGAAATATGATTCTATGTTTAGTCTGCACTTACAAAGTTCTCGTAGTAGAGCGATCCGACAGACTTCATGTCCATCTGCAACAAAGACAGGATCGGTTTCAACTCGTGTAGAGGAGTAGGCTTTTAGTTGTTATTGCTTTTTATTGGTCAGGACATTTGGCAGGAATGGGGCGCATTAATATATTGCTAAAAAATTGAGAGGGTACAAGGTAACATGATGTTATACATAAGTTGTGCCGATGACGCAGCTTGCAGCGACGTTGCTAAACGACGAGGCATCCTTCTTAAATAAACTGTAAAGTTTCTCCGCACATCAGAGAAAATTCAACAACAAAAAAAATCAGCAAATCGTTTCTGTTTTCTTTCAATGAAAAAGCAATTGGTAGTCGCTCGCACAGCAGTTTCAGTTCATATTAGAAACGCGCTCTTCCTATGTATGATCAGCGAGATACGCGAGAGCTTTTTTGTCTCTTTTTTCCTTCCTTATGCATAATAATGAAATAAATTTTGAATCTAAACACGGCCGATCGACGTTCGCGCACTATGATCTACGTTATAATATTTCTATGTGAATACAACGGGATACAAGAGCTATTTACATATGTGAACCGAAAGACTTGAATATCATTATGCTTAAAAAAAATATATTTCCTCAATGATGTCAATTAGCAAATGATCGACGCAAGAAAGTAAATAGAGAACAAGTAAAATAAAAGGTGTTTGAGTACAGAAGATAGACAGAGACAAAGGTGCAGCATATGTTGACTTTACTGTATTGCGAAAAAACGATGACAAAAGCAAAATCAAAAAATGTAACTTATGTCATAAGAAAGTTTGTCGCTTGTTAAAGCTGCAACGAGATGCAAAAGCTTGAAAGCTGGCTTTCGTCAGGAAACGCATGACGAGTAATCGTAAGGTCATTGATTGTCACGATAAGCTATAGAAAAAGTAAAACACATTTATTATTACTTGCACCGAAACTGTGTCATAGAGAATGAAGTATTACTTAGAAAGGAACCAATAATACTTTTAATTACGTAAAGTCGTTATTCACGATGAGAACAGTGCTTTTAAGGATGTGACATTAAATTAAAATAGAAAATGAGCGTAAATTTGTTATGAACAAAAGTTTTGATGTTGATCGAGAGGGATGTTCGTACCAAAATAAAAAAAGCTAGTGTATGTAAGCAGTCTACAGTGCTCATGGCAGACACGTCCCGTCAACGGACGACGGCTGTTACAAGAGGTGGATCAATTATATATAGATCTGTTAATGTCGCTGATTTTCTAAAAAAAAAAAAAGACACTCGGTCATGGTCCAAAGTGTCCATGAGGAGATGACATTTCACCATCACCTCGGGGTCGCGTAAGCACAACATGCATCATCGGCGCAAGCTCTTAATTACAATTATTCGATGGCCATAACGTCTATTACTTATTACTTTCTTTCGTATGATTTTACAATAACATTATTGTGACAAATGAAGTCATGGCCTTCGAGATTGAATGGAATATGACTTTACACTCGTAACTCGTATGATTTAAATGAATGTGAAGGAATAAGGTAAATGAATTGATTCGTTAAACAATAGAACAACAATTAATTAATACAATACGAGTATGAGTTTGTCAGGTTTATGTTGAATAGCCGCAATTCCGGCCAAATATATGTTAAAGGAGTTAAGATAATTTTGTTGTTTATACCAATCACTTGAAACTTTAAAATTTATATGAGAAAAATGAAGTCGACAAGTTTACAATAATTGAACAAGATCTCAAGTGATTGGTATCGCAAAAAAATGTCAAGAAAAGAAAAATGAACAAAAGTTTTTAAAGCGATCTATAAATACATTACGAGGCGTAAGCTCCGGTATAGACAACATTGCAACGATCGAACAGAAAAAAGCGTAAAAAGGTCTCTGAAAGATATTCTTTTGGCGCGTGTCTTTATAAACAAAAGCCAATGGTGTGTGTCACGTAGTGAGGCAAAGAATACTGCATTATGCGAGCAATATAAATGTAACACTTGTTTAAAAAGGTTTACAAACTCAAAAAAATACATCCGAACTTTCATATACAACAGTTGTGACTCATCACAATGGAAACAAGAGAACTCTATACGTCGTGACTCGGGACGGTCTCGAACTAGAGCTCAAAGCGCGCTCGGCAGTGTATTCACAATCGCAATAACCATATTTTCAAATGAAATTTCTTCTAACTACTTTAGCGATCTTGAACACTATTTTTCTATTTTTTTTTTATAACCACCCAAATGAACAACTCTACAACTCATTATCAATAAACTTTTCAAAGTACAAAATTCCCTCGTTACGCGTTACGCAATAATTTAAAATAAAAAGAAAAATAAATAAATAAATAAATTACCGACTATCGATAAATAATGCTCAAGATCGTCTTTCTTTTTTTTTTGACAGAAAAAAAAAATTGAAAAAAGCAGTAAACATGCAAAAGCCGTGGTACCATTAGCAGATCATCATTGGAGTCGCGCATCCGCTTCTTGCCGAGCTCGATGCTCGCCATATTGGCGTTCTGGAGTCCTCCGGGTACAGCGTTGGCCGAGACTGCCCCGGACATCGGCATCGCCGTCGCCGTCTGCGTGTGAGCAAGAGCGACAGCGGCGAAGGTGTGATTTTTGGATTCAACAGAGACAGGACAGATAGCGTTTTTTTTGTTCGTTTCATATTCGTTTTTTTTTCGTTCGATCCGAGAAGAAGGCAGTTACATGATTGTGTGTGATTTTGCGATTCCGTATCCGCCCCGAGAAGAGAGCGTGACGTTATTTTGGTTTCATTCGTCATGGTTTCGTGGATTGGATTTTTTTTTTCAGTTTCGGCGTTCGGCGGCAGGCGTTAATTTGGCAGGTAGCGAAGCGCACGTAGGTTTTTTGTTTGTTCAGCAAGCATGAAGCATCGTCAGGCGAGAGGGCAAGAAGAAAATCAAAAAAAGAAAAAAAAAGACAAGTTGAGGCTACTGATATAATAAATGTATATAAGGCAGATAGAAGTTACAATTAATAAGAATAATAAAGAGTAAAAAAAAAGTTCAATAACGCATTAAATTAGGTCTTACACATCTAAACAAAAATTACAGAAGTATTCAAGTATAAGTTTATATATACTGTATTTAATAATTTTGACTATTAATGCCTATTTATGACTAACAATTGAAGTATATATACAAATAGAAAGTGATACGTAGTCTTATCTATATCTATAAAATTAAGAAATTATATTAAAGTGTCGAAGTCTCGTTATAGATTCAATGCTAGAGGCTTCGCTAAGGGCTCTGACGCGTGCGTCGATCTCCCGTGAAGAAAGCATCTCCGTCTGTGCATATAGTTACGTCACGTATATATATAATATGCATGTATAATGCCAAAGTACACCAACTGAGATACAACAATAATTAAAAAAAAAAAGGAAAAAAAATCCCGCACTCGTATAATCATGTGTGTTTCAAGCTGCAATGAAAGAAACAATATTTTACAGGCATCACTCGGGGTACAACAATAGTCAACGTTCAGTGAGCTATATATCTACGTTCTGCTGGAGCTAAATATATACATATTTATATGCGCTAATATATAATATTGCAATACGACGCTTAATTTTCAAGCTGCTCGAAGATTTATTGCGCCTAGCGTCGGTCAAACTGAAAAGTCAAAATAATCGTTAAAAAATCGTGTGTGTATATGTATGTGCAGCGCGCCGTCATTTACGGGAGGGGCCGAAAAACAAAACTGAAAATGAAAAAATGTAAACAGAAATAAAACGAGTGGTGTAAAAAAAAAAACACACACACACACACAAACACTCTGCACGCTAAGTAGAAAAGTATGGAAGATACGTAGGAGATGTGTAGAAAGAGCAGCAGAAGGACAGTGTAAGGACAGAGAGAAAGAGAGTGAGAGGGCAGAGACGAGGCAGCGGCGGTTTTGATCCGGTGCCGCGCACTCGTCTTCCGCTGACATCGGCAAGCAGCACACATACAGCTGACTTGGGCGCGTCTTGCTCCAGCGACGGTGACTTTCTTGGCTTGGAAACCTGCAAATTGCTCTCGGCAAAATTAAAGTCTGATATACATGTAGCGACGGGAGAGAGAGAGAGAGAAGGAGAGATAGATGGTGCGCGACTATGTACGCATATATATTTCCTCTTTCTCTCCCATGCGCGCTCTTCAGCTCCAGCTGGCAGCTCGAAGACGGGGCTTGGATAGAGAGCAGAACGCGAAAGCGCAGCGTCGTCGTATATGCTCGAAGACAGGCCCGGGCGGAAAAGAAATCTTGAGGTGAATGTGTAACGAGGAAAATAATAATAGAAACAATGGTGAGTTGCATGGTGAGAAATTTTAAATAAATAAATTTGGAAGTAGCTCGTTCGTACGGGTACCGGGTAGGTCCTAATGGAGTTCCTGAAATTGGTTAAAGATAAAAAAAAAAGAAGAAATTATGTGATTCGTCCAAGCCGTCTTCGAGGTATTTACAGGCGCTGTTCGTTATTATCTTACGCTTTCTCTGTGTGTATATATTTACATATTTTTCATGTTGTTTGACGCATGTATTTTGTTCTGAGTCTGTCGTACTCAAATTTTTCCATGTAATCGTGTGATACATTGTTGTTTTTCATAGTAGTGTAATACGACTTGCTTACATGTAGTATATATGTGTGTAGTATGTATATATGTGTCTTTGTGTAAATGTACAAATACATTATTCGTGTGATTGTGTTTGGTTGAAGGTGTAAAACGTGTACGGAACACTTGACAAACATCCAAGAGTGGCGTTGCAACCCCAAAGAGTGCATATAATTATCAGAAACGTTTTCTCGACGGAGAACAACCAAAATAAAAATGCAAATGTACTTAGTATTTTTCGTTAAAAGAAAGGCAGTTGATTTAAATACATGTAATTGAATTGGAGCGAATTGAATTTCTATACATAACAATGAGCTTCTTCTTTCGCAAATACGAAACCTGGTATTGATTTTTTTTTCTTTTTGCTCGGAAAATGAACTTTAATTAAAGAAATAAAAAAAAACGAACGATAGAAACAAAAAGAGAGAAAGAGAGAGAAAGAGAGAGAGAAAGAGAGAGAAAAAGAGAGAGAGGCGGAAGAAGTAAAAAAGAAAGGAAAGGAGAAAGTAGTCGAGAAAAGTGAGCTTGGCTCTACGCGATGCACCCTCTTGGAATTGAAAAGCACTTGTAGAAAATGAAACTTCCCTGCCAACAAGCTGGTCTGCCGCAATCCATGAGAGTTTTCTTCCCCTGTGTCTCGATGTGGCGTGGTCTTCCAGGCGACGTTGCTGAAAGCGTCTTTCTCTTTTTTTTCACTTTTATTGTTTATATCCGGAAAATATTATGGTCGATCCGAGACAGAGAGATAGATGAGTCGTGTCGGTTGAGTGATATTTTTTTTGGCGTAATTGGCGTGAGAATTCGAGAAAACGAGATTGATAGATAGAAAGAGAGAAAGAGAGAGTATACTCAAGAAGTTTACTGAATTTTGAAAATTGGCACGCTCCTTTTTACTCGATGTTGATAATAGCACATCGAAGATTCCTCTGCCGAGTGCTCCGGTGTTGAGACGTATTTCCGTAACTCGCCGTCAATTTTTCCAATTCACGTACAAGGAAAAACATAACTTCAAATGTATCGCTGGCTCGTGTCATTGTCGATCACGCTTTTACCAAGAGAAAATTAGCAAAACCAAAGAAAACGAAGTATATAAACAAAAGAATAAACGAATTGAATATCACTAGTTCTTTTTAGCCAATTATTTAATACCGAGAGTAAGTAATTAAATCAGTTGAGTAAGTAAAGTTAAAAAAGTAAAGTATGTTTGTTCGATAGTGTTATACCCGATGTTGATTACGTGTGTTACAAGCCAATTGTCAATTGAATTTTAACTTTAATGTATCATTGTTGTTTTTCACCCACAGCACCCATACACCCATCAGTTTGTTACGTAGCTTTATATAGCTTTCTTGTTTCATTCTCAATGATCTTTTTCATCATTAAAATTTGAGTGTAGCGCTTTGTGTGGGGCAGCAAACAGCAGCAGGGTTGATATAGCCGGGGTTCGTGCAGCACAGCTTGTCAGCAGGTTTGTGTTCGTGTATTCGTATGAAACGTGTGTACTCACTACTTTACTTTTATTTACACCTCGCATTCCCGCTCCATTCGTCTTCGCTCGCTCGGCGTCACGTTGTTGCCTCGCGCTTCCTTTTTTTTAGCTCTCTTTCCTCTGCTGACGCGCGCGCGCGCGTTATCCAAACGAAGGAAACGAACGAGAACGAGCACGAGAAAACAATGAAAAAGATCGTGCTTCGAAACGGGTATAGAAAACGAATTCGCAGAGGAGACGAGCCGTGGAAATAGTTCCTCTTTTTTCCTCTTATTCGGACGCTAAGCGTGCAAAGAGGGAATGGATCGGGCATACGGAAAAGACTCGCAAATAGTAACAACATTATTTATACAGTTCTAGATAAAATCCGCGATCTGGTGATTGGTGTATATTGCGTCTATAGGTATATTTGCACCTGGATAGCTGCGATAGGCTGCTAGAAAGAAAGAAATAGAACAGTGGTGACGGTGACGATAAAAAGATTACTGGCTTTCGTACTACTCACTACAACACTACGATCACGGCTATGTACGTCAAACAGGATAATAGATGGACAAACACAAAAGCGACAAACTTGGGGTAAAGACTGGATAATACAGAGAGATAGAGAGAGATGGTTGGAATAGGAAGAAACTTAAACAAGATACATAACATAATAATAATAGAATGATCACAAAATGAATGACAGAGCCGAGGTAGCCATATCGGTGACTACTTCTTTTATAAGGCAAGGATTCGAACAGAAGGTTCGTGCTCTTGAAAAAGGAAAAAAGTGTGTGCGAAAGTTGAGTACCTGAAAAACCTAGAGATGCGGTTCGTCACACGATATAATTACCATCGGCGTAACCACTGCGCAACGTTTAGCCAATACTTTTCCATCGCATACTTTTATTGTACTTGGATACTGGCAGATATACTCATTTATTTACATTGCATGATAAAATTTTTAATAAAGACTCTGCTACGATCGGAAGAAAAGCCAAAGAGTCCTCGCAGATTGGCGAAAAGCAGCGCAGCAGCGAAAGCTTCATCGAAGCAAACCCAAAGAAACTCAATGTTAACGAGAAAGTTTGAAATGTAGTTAAACAGTTGTAAAACGGGATGGGAGACATGGAACTCTGGATTTTTTCATCATTTTATCAAATAATTTAAATATCAGCAATAAAAAGAATCGAAACAATTGTAAAAATAGCTGCAACAATCAATGATTATTCATATTGAAGACTTAAACGTTGTAGCTAGATCGATGGAAATAAATTATTCTTGGTATATTATATTATATTTCAATTAAAAAGTCTACATAAAGTATAATAGAATTGTATTCACTGCACTGAAATTTGAAACTATTAACATGCATCGTTTATAAAAAATACCACCAAGAATGCTCCTGACAATAGTAATATTTATATAAATATCTCCACTTGAATAAAACTAACTTTATTCTTGTGAATGCAGAAAAAAAAATCACGTCGATTCTGAGCTGTCAAGAAAATTACTCACGTTAATGCGTTAAAATATATATAGTACCAGAGCTAACGGATAAAGGATGAAAAAAGAACTGAAGAGGAAGTGAACTGAATGAAAAAAAAAAATGACAGAGTGAAAGAAGAGAGAAAAGAATTGAAAGAAAGATAAAGATAGAGAAAGAGAGAGAGAGAGAGAGTGAGAGAGACAGAATGCATTACCGCAATGCTAGCCCGAGATTGTGTGGCCTTAATGTGGGCTTGAAGGTGCAGAGGGGGGTGGAAATAGCGGCAGGGGTCTCGATTGCATCGGCCCTTGACAGCGTCCATGCAGACCGTCACAGAGCCGTCCTCGTTCGCCTGCACCGTCTCGAGGGGGTGCGCAAACCGGCACTCCGTCTCGCCGCGTTTGCACGCCCCGCGTTGAAACTCGCGACATACCTACAGCAAGAGCGAACACGCATGGCATGGGCACTAGATCTATGGGAGCAGTTTGTTGTATTCTTTTTTTCTTTTATGGAAAAAACAATACTAATAATGGATAATAAACTATAGTTGTCAAAGAGTTCTTACTTTATATACTTTTTTTTTTTTACTCTTTTGGTTGCTTTACGCACGATGGCTGCACCGAGAAAAGGGCTCGGTAGAGCCAGCGCGAGAGGGCAGCATATAAGTATTACAAGGATGGAATGGTTACACGCAGAGAGTACAGGTATAATACGTGACAGGTGATGTACAGGATACGTGGTGAATATTTATAATTTAATTTGAAATCAACAATTAATGGGTACAGGGGATAAGGTTGGATGGGGGTACTGTGCACTATTTGGAATACGGGGTCATGGAAAGATTTACTTTTATGGCCTTTCGTATTTACATGAGAAATTCATCAAACTACTTGGAAAAATCTTCTCTTCTCGAGTATCTTTCTTGACTCTAATTAAAAGGCTCTTAAAGTTCTTTTTCATTAACAGTTAAGTTTAAATAGAGCCTTGAAATAGTCTCTTAGGCTGCTCTTACTTTACCAAAGTCTCTTTGCATACTTTAGCAGCAAATTTTTTTCATCAATTCATTGGAAAAACGATAAAATCTGAAAAAGCTTTAATATTGATTTTTATATAAAGTTTTAAAACTCGAGTTGTCTCTACCTAACGATTTTTCTCAGTGCAGTTATATATAAATACAGTTATTAAGAGTACAAAATATGTCAACGTTTTGAAATTTAGGTAAATGGCATAGTGATAGAGACATAGGTATTTTTGTATCCTACTTGAAAACAACGACATGACGAGCACCACGATATCAACTGTCATTTCTATAGTATGACTTGGCATTTCATAAAAATTGATTATCTGTTCAATATTGCTGACCGTTCAATAACGCGGCCAAAACAATCTTGCGGCGTCTATGTATATAAATCTCGTGGCGACGCGTCAATGCCGACTATATATAACTAGAGCGAGTGTATTAGCGGCCAGATCTCGCACCACAACATTGGCACGAAGTGAACAGGCAAGTCTACACAATATTCGACATGTTCTCAAAGTTTATACATAGTAAGGGTTAAAGGATAGGTTCTGCGTGATACAATAGCAAAGATCGACAACCTCCTTCGTAAT